>SSNS01000521.1:340685-363210 GCA_006937985.1 Aphyosemion australe | reverse complement strand
TTTACAGCTGATGAAAACCAATTCAAAATCTCAGAATATTGTGAAAATGTTCAATATTCTAGACTCAAAGTGTCACACTCTAATCAGCTAACAAATCCAAAACACCTGCAAAGGGTTCCTGAGCCTTTAGATGGTCTCTCAGTCTAAGATGAATCAGTATAAATTGGACTTTTGCGCCATGTTCTTTTGAGTTTCACCTGTAAACTAAATTCTTTCTGTATAAAGATGACATTATTTATCATTTATAGATCAATGTTTTAGGATTTGCTCTGAATGTGGTGCAGAGAAGGTACTCACAGGAGCTCCCTGAGCACCGCGTGCTCCCTTAGGTCCAAATACACCAGTGGGTCCCTGAAAAAAAGAACAAGACATTATTTTAAAGTAAGGTAATGAACGCCACTGAAGCTTAAATTAGACATGGAGCATCTAGTTTTAGGCCAAATACACACCACAGGTCCAGGAGCTCCAGATGGTCCTTGAGGTCCAGGAGAACCAGCTTCTCCTT
Organism: Aphyosemion australe; assembly: GCA_006937985.1. Lineage (NCBI taxonomy): Eukaryota > Metazoa > Chordata > Actinopteri > Cyprinodontiformes > Nothobranchiidae > Aphyosemion > Aphyosemion australe. The sequence continues at coordinate 362,705 of SSNS01000521.1, read as the reverse complement.
TCTGTCCAGACTCACCAAGCTCTCCCTTGGCACCAGGCTGACCATCTGCACCCTAAACATGATTCACAGCATGGTTGTTAGCAAAATGTCAACAAACAGGTTTTTGTTGAATAAACTTAAATACTTACAGGAGGTCCAGCAAAGCCAGCAGGCCCAGGAGGACCGATCTCACCACGGTCACCCTGCAGGAGCCCAGGAGAGACAGTGGGTCAGGGCAAATGTGGGATGAGAAGCTGTTTTATATTATAAGTAATACATAATTTCCATTTTTATTCAAGAAATCCTACATTTCATTGGCCTTGGTGACAAAATATCAGACAAATCTTTTACATTTAGAGAATAATCACAGAAAATATGGGATGTTATTTGATTTGGGACTTGCTCTCCCAGGATCTCACGGTTGACTATGTAGTTTCTTCTTTTGGAAGACAACATACTTACAGGAGCACCACGAACACCAGTAGCACCATTAGGGCCAGTGGGTCCGGTTTCACCCTACATGGAAGAGAAACAGCTTGAAAAACCCAATAAATTCTCTGATCCTCATATGATGTTTAAATGAAGCTGGATTACGGTTAATTCCTTCATCAGTCCAAACAGCACGGTCATACCTACCTTGGCACCGTTGGGCCCAGATGGGCCGGGAGGACCAATAGGACCAGTCAAACCCTGCAGAAGAAGAGCATGGATGAAAACACAGATCAAGGAGACAAAAGGTAACAACAAAAAGTTTCTTTTAAATTTGGAACTGACCCTTGAACCATCCTTTCCAGGAGCACCCTCAGGTCCCTTCTGCCCGTGGTCTCCCTGTTGGACAAAAATAACTAAAACTATTGTTTTCTTTTCATTTTAGACTAAAATAGAACTTCACACGTCTGCAGCTAGAAGCTAAAAGTTTAACCTGTGACGCCAAATTAACCTCTCTAACTTACCCTGTCTCCCTTGGCTCCTGAGATTCCACCGGCTCCTCTCTCTCCAGGCATACCCTGCAGACCCGGAGGTCCCTGAGATCCAGGAGCACCAGAAGGTCCAATGGCTCCCTGATGAAAACCCAAATCATAAAAACCCAGTCAAGATTTCTCAGGAAGTAATGATCCTGAATAAGAGTTCCCGTTTATGTCTGATTGACAACAACCCAGAAGCCGTTTTAATGTTGTGGTCATTTGTAAGTCCCATACTGACCTTGGGTCCATCAGATCCAGGTGTGCCAGGAAGTCCACGAGGTCCCTGAAGACCCTGAGCCCCAGCACCACCTCTCTCACCGGGGAAACCACGCTCACCCTGTTGAGAAATTAATAAATGGTGAATGGCAATGTGGGTGCCCAAGGACACAGCAGCAGATCAGTCCTACAACCCGCTCTACCTCCTGAGCTACTGCTCAAAAGAGGATCAACAGAAGGAACACCAAAGTCCCAACAACAGCTAGGTAACAGAGAAGAACTCACCCTGGGTCCAGCAGCACCAGGAGCTCCACCTTCTCCAGGAACACCCTGCAGAAGTCATCACACATCACAGCTGTTCCTCCACATAAAAGACAACTGATCCTCACAACAAAAGCTCTGAGTCAAAACTACAGCACCAAGTTTGAAAATAGATAAGAAATTAAGTTGTGATGTAAAGATTTTAGAAACTAGGATGGATGGGTTAGCATCAGCACTGGGCTGAAGAACAATAATGAGCAGAGTTAAAGCTCTTGTACTCTCTTACACCAGCATCTATTTGATCATTTTCTACTCTACTCACAACACGTCTAGCCTGTTCTACATCTCCTCTAAAGCTGAATATTATGTTCGTGGTTCTGTGCTTCCTGTAGGACACCAGTGGGGCTGTGAAATCTCACCTGGTCTCCTGGTTTTCCAGCCTCTCCTGGCGATCCGGATGGTCCAGGCAGACCCTGTCATATTGGGACACACCAGTTTTATATTTGTCAGGAAGTCAGATTTCATAAACAGATTAAAAAGAATATCAAGGCTCTTTGTTAAAACAATGTTTGTGTACTTGAATGTTTACGTTTCAGGGTCACCAGGTTCATTTTGTGGACCCTAAGCTGCAGAGTTTGCTAAAGCCTGTTAGAGACGGATGTTTTAGGGGTTTTATGGAAATGAAACTCACCTGGAAGCCAGGAGGTCCGGGCTGTCCTTGCTCTCCTCTCTCTCCAGCAGGTCCCTAAAGTTGATAAATCCAGACACACATGATGAGTCGTCAGTTTAACTGCAAGATGTCTTCAACATTTTAAACTCACGGCAGGTCCAGAAGGTCCAGAAGGTCCCGTCTCACCATCCTTCCCAGCCAGACCCTGTTCAGAGAGAAAACATTATGAGGAAATGTGAAATTCTGAATCTGTTTTTTATGATTTGAGAAGAGAATGAAGAGTTTGAAGATGGACTTACTCTCAGACCTTGACGACCCACAAGTCCCTTCTCTCCTGGCTTTCCAGGCTCCCCCTGTTGCACAGAGTTTTATTTTAACATAGGAGTGTAAAACACCCAAGAACAGCCGTGTCACCTGTGCTTCCATAAACCCATCCAGACATTTAGATTGTGAGAACGTCCACACACTCACATTTCCTCCCTTTGGTCCAGGGAATCCCATCACTCCAGGCTGACCTCGAGCTCCCTGAGGACCAGGTGGACCGGGACGGCCGTCCTCACCAGGAGCTCCCTGTAAAAGAAAAGGAAGTAAAGATGTCTGCTGCAGGTTGTAGGGAGGTTTTGTGGCTGAGGGTCACATGGTCTTTGTTTATAAATTAATTATTTATGTCAGTTATTTACCATTTTTTCAGTGCAGCGTTGAATATACAGAAGACAGTGAGTAGATTCATCTGAGCTCTCTTGATCTTTTTTTTCATATTTATTTTAAGTTTGGTCTTCTTCAGCTTTTACTCATTTGAAGGGTTTCAATATTTGCCATAAATGTAATTTTACTTACACCAGGTCCAACTTTGCCTTGAGGACCAGCATCTCCAGGACGACCAGTCAGACCCTGTGAAAGATGAAGAAGCAGGACAGATGTTGATGATGCGCTGATTAAAGGTCATTCTGAAATCATCAAACCCATCAGGACAAACAATAACTCACTCTGGCTCCAGGAAGACCAGACTCTCCCGTACGCCCAGGGTCTCCAGTAGCACCTTTAGGCCCAGCGGCACCAGGGACACCGCGCTCACCAGGAGTACCCTAAAGGAGAAAGTCATGTTTCAGCTGCAGAAGCAGGTTTTCTAGTTAATGTGAGCATAAAACTTTTATGACTGGTCAAGAACTCCGCTGAAGCAGGACCAACCTTAGCTCCTGCCAGCCCATCCTGACCAGGGAAACCTCGGTTACCAGGAGCTCCCTGGAAGGAATCACAAAAATACAGAGAGTGAGTGAGCCATGTCCATTTTATTGATACTGAAATGTTCTCCAGATCTCTGGTGCTTACTCTTTCTCCTGGAGGTCCATTTGGTCCAGCAGCTCCTGGTTCTCCTCTTGCTCCTCTCTTTCCTTCTTCTCCAGCAGGGCCAGGAGGGCCTAGAGGACCAGCAGGGCCCTGCAAATAGGTGGTTATTGTAACGAATCTACTCATATTAACAAGTGTCATTCGGTGTTTACTGGATCTGAGTTTATTTTCAAACTAAAACTGAGCAACGTACCAGCTCTCCCTTCGGCCCAGATTCACCTTTGAGTCCAGGAAGACCAGGGTCCCCCTAAAAATGGGAACAATGCAGACAGAAAAAACAGTTAAAGGTCAGAAAATGTGCAAAACACATGCTGTTTAGGGTTTCAAATCTTCCTAAGCTGACTTACAGACTGTCCTTTTGGCCCCAGAGGTCCAGTTGATCCTTGTGGTCCAGGTGGTCCTCGGGGGCCAGGGAATCCTGGAGCACCAGCAATACCAGGAGGACCCTTCATGAGCAAACAGCAAAAATAAATGTAAATAAATAAGTGGTGGATAATAATTGATGATCTTAGTAAACTATGACTTACAGCTGATCCTTTGGCTCCAGGAATACCATCGGTACCAGGGTTACCCCCTGCTCCAGCCGGACCAGGAGATCCTGGAGTTCCAGCTTCTCCACGAGGTCCCTGCTGCCCTTCAGCTCCACGAGAACCAGTGGGACCAGCTTCCCCCTGGAACAACATATGATAGCTATCATTCATGCAATAAAATCTCATTTTTTCATGAATATCTGCTGATGATTGCAGAGTTTAACCTTTATGTCAAACTTCTGAATGTTTGTTAAATATTTAACTTTTTTCCACGTTTTTATGACAAATAAATCTGATAATTGCCTCATTTTTATATTTTTATTTTTAAGAAACTCAAGAATACAGAAAGCTTTAATGAAATAATCATGAGTAGTAGTTTGTTACAAATATTCCTTAAAGATGATGTGATCTGGACAAACCTTAGCACCTGGAGATCCTGGGAAACCGGGACCTCCAGCAGGACCTACTGGACCCTGCAGAAGAAACAAATAAAAACAAATTATTTTACTTCATATTTTGTCGTCATCGCTGTATTGATGACACACTGAGACTACAGCGGTATTAAACAAAGATTCAGGTGTAAAAAATGATGACACATACAGGCGGACCAGCAGGACCAGGCAGGCCATCGTTACCACGGGCACCCTGATGAGTACAAACACAAGATCAGTTCTGTGCATTAAAATAAAAAACTATTCATAATGGTTGAAAACACAAAAATAGCAAATTAAAAAACACATTTCTAATTTCTGCTTCCATCATAAACAGGTCACTCACTGCAGCTCCAGAGGCTCCAGGACGTCCCCTCTCACCAGGCAGACCACGAGGACCCTAAAAGACAAGAATACATCAGAGAGTTTTATTTAAAGCAGTTTTTTTTTCTTATAACTAACAAAAACGCAGCCTAGAGGAAACACAACCCAGATCAGATAAAGCAGAGGACACTCACCATAGGTCCAGGGGAACCATTCTCTCCAGCTGATCCAGACTCTCCCTGATAAATGAGACCAATCAGAAGATAAGAATCTAAGAAAGATTAAAATTCTACTTTTCCTATTTATAATCAAACAGATATTATCAGGTGACTTTACTTTGACTCCTGCAGCACCAGTCTCTCCCTTGGCTCCATCCAGACCAGGATGACCCTACAACGAAACGTAACACCAGGACAGCATCAGAAGCTGTGATGATCGGCTCTGGCTTCCTGTCCAGGTTTTAACACTCACTCTGTGTCCTTTGATTCCAGGAAGTCCAGGAGTTCCCGGGAATCCACGAGCTCCCTGAAAGAAACAAACAGGTTTTAGCTTTTATTCAATCATTTCTTCTATTGGCTTTAAATCCTGAAATTATCTGTTGGAAAATTAAAACACTGGATGGTGGGTAATTCCTCACCTGAGGCCCTGCAGCTCCACGCTCACCAGCTTTCCCAGGTTTACCAGCTTCACCCTACAGATTATGTTGCAATTAGAAGATGCGGCTGTAGTGCATTTTCCTACCAGTGTACCAGGGGACAACCAGCCCCCTTTGGTGGTTTAAAGACATTTTGTTAAGAAAATAAATTAATAAAAAGGTGCCAAAAGAGATGAACTGAGATTAGCTTGAAGTCAAGTTTTGCACTGGAATGTTTTTTTCATATTAGAATCTGTTTATTTATTTATTAAACACGAGCTTAGGTTCTGATTTCATCTTTCTTCTCATGATTCAGTGAAAGATGCAGAAAGAGGAAAGACTTACATCACTTCCTGGTTTTCCAGATGCTCCAGATGGTCCACGAGGTCCCATTGGTCCCTGTGGAAAATCAATGGAAAATCGAATATATACAGGAGTTATCCCTGTTAGACATAAGAGATATGGCTGACTGATTTCTGCTAAATTCAGATGCATTATGGGATTGATGTTTATACGCACAGCTGGACCGGGCTCTCCTGCCTCTCCAGGGGAACCTTGGAAACCCTGTGGTCCCTGTTGGAGTAAAGAATGAAGGAATATATCAGGTATATAAAAAATCTCTTCTGAGTTTCAACTTTAACTGTTTGATCATTGAAGTGTGATGAATTAGTGATGAAGCAAATGAACTTACGGGAGCTCCAGAAGGTCCGGGGGGGCCGCGGGGACCCATCGGACCCTGCAGGGACACAACGCAACACACATCATCAACCTAGCTTCAGTTTTTCATTGATTTTTTGGGGGAAAATTTTTAATTATTTTATTAAAAAATGTTACGCGAGAAGTGCCGATCAGCCAGCGCAACAGGTATAATATTTTATATGTTGCTCTATTCAGCAAAAAAGAAAGTAAAATCTATTTCTGAGGTTCTAAGGATATAATAATGTAACCATTTATGTGGGCTGATGTGGTTGTTTACATACAATTGATCATAATTCATGCGTATAATTAACAAACCAGTTGTTTTAAATTTAAGTAAAATTTTGATAAAATTCAGAGATCAGAGACAAAAAAATCAAAGATACATTTCTGTTGAAGTGAAATCGTTTAACCACAAGGGGGCAGTGGCAGGTGTATTTTCATCCACCGTCATGTAGTTTATCAGTGATCAGAACCAGATGTAAATAAACGGTTGTAGTTGTAGACGAGTGCACTTACAGTAAATGTTTTACATCGACCATCTTACCATTGGTCCCTGCATCACTCCCATCTGAGCGCCTCCAGCCTTCTCGTCAAAACCTCCGGCCATCTGAGCAGCAAAGTTCTGTGAACCCAGAATCAGTCTCCATTTACAAAGTTTCCTTCTGTTTTCGTGACCCACAGCTAACATGAACTCAGATGCACCTGCTGAACCATCATGTTCCTCCTGCTGAAACCACCTGCTAGCTCCTAACTCTCTTATCAGAAAAGGCATAATTTGCATTGAAGTTGCAAAGATCTTTTATTATCATTTAAATTCTTGTATTTTATCATAATTAGAAACATATAAAATGGAAAGACAGATAGTGATAGAGATGGATTCTTCATTTTACTCCATCTCAGCTGTGATTAATCCAGACAATTTGATTTGTTTTCTCTGTGTCCTCAGACTTACGCCTCCAAGTCCCGGTGGACCAGGTGGTCCAGCTGGGCCGGCGGGTCCAGGGTTTCCAGGTGTGCCAGGTTCACCGTCTCTTCCTCGAGGTCCAGGGTTTCCCTTGGGAGAAGAAGAAGACAGGAGGTGAATTTCTGAGCAGAAGATGACAGATTTCAGATCATTAACAGAAACTATTGAACTGATTCAGTGTGACTCGTTCATCTGGACATGAAATAATTTCCTTACCTTATCACCTTTAGAGCCGACTTCTCCTCGTGGTCCCTGCTCGCCTGGGGGCCCCTGCAGAAACACACATCATGAGTAAAACCATTAATAACAGTAAAAGTTGTTTTTGTCTTGCATCAAAGTGTCTGTGCCAACTCGTTTTCTGTTTTTAACAATCAGAGGGAACTAAGAAACCAAAGCTGTGTTTACCATTGGGCCTGGAGGTCCTTTAGGTCCTACCACCTGCAAACACATCGAGTCACACGTTAGTTTCCTGCTCTTTTATCACGATTGACTCTTTAATAAAATCTTCATTTCAACTCATTTTTCTGCTCAGGGAACATTCCAGCTTGGTAGGAGGTGGACAAATTCAAACCCCACAACTAAACCTGACGAGGATTACGTTTGACAAGATGCTCATTTTTTCTAAAAACCATCACCTCCCTTTGACCTTTACTTCAGATGCCTTTTTTTCCACCCGACATGAACTTGCAGCAAACTTACTGAGACGATCAAAGGGGATTTGATTGGGTTCATTGTGTTCCTGGAATGCAGGAACTAATTTAATGAAGACTCTGAGACGTTACATTTGGTCTCATAAGAGGGAAAACGCTGCTTTGAGCAAAAAAGTTGCCATTTCAGAACAAAGTAGGATAATGAATAGTTATATATGCAGTAACGTTCTATACGTATGAATGTTGAACATGAAAAAGTGAAACAATAAAAAAAGATTCAGTTAATTTAGAAACACCTGAAACATGTAAAGTGCGATGTTGCTGTTTTGTGGTGATGATGATACTTACATCTGCTATTTCTCCTGGTTCTCCTTTCTGGCCCTGGTTGATAAAATAAGGTTAAATCTTGAGTTAAATCTAATGGAAATAGAAAAGTCGTGCTTTTGTTTCACCACCTCACCTTTACACCGAGTGTCTCTGATGTCGGAGAGGTTTGGATGAAGGGAAATAAAAAAGGAAATCATTAAAAATCAGATTCTAAGGGAAACATTTTGATCTGGTCTAGTGTTCTTAGGAACAAGACACCTGAAATGTGCTCTAAGGATGCTACAGAGATCAGATACCAACCCCATCCAGATGATATATTAATGATGCCAGAAGAGGCAAAAGCAAGCAGGAGCAAAGAGATGAAGATTTAGATCTGATATGATGCAAAATGTCTAAATAAATAAATAAAATCTAAATGAGCTCCAATTAATGTCACTAAGATGAGCTTATTTAAGCAACCATAAAGGGTCAATAAGTGTCTTTTTTTTAACATTTTCTTTTGTGGCTAAAAAGGTCAACATAAATGATGTAAATGTTATAAATGTGGTTTCTGTTACTTGTCTGGTTTTGTGAGTGCATCACACTGAAACTCCACCATGATGGAGAAGCAGGAGATTTGATTGGGCTCATCTCAAATTTACAATTTTAGAAATATTCAGAAAGTCATTGAGGAAGTGCTGCAAATCTGTAGAAAGCTGCAGAGTGGGTTGCATTAATTGTGAATGAGTTGATAGACAGTCTTCATCCGTGTTGTTCAGATGGAAACTAGATGGGCACGCCCCAGGATCCCACACTTTTATTAGAAGTGTTTCAATCCTGATCAAGTTGCTCATCTTGTTCCCATAAACAACACGTCAAAGGTCACTTTGGAAAAGGGAACATCTACCCGAGACAACATGATTGCATTTGAATCCAAACACTTAACAATTTGGTCTGATCAGACATGGTTCCCATTTCAAAAGCCAAGCTGGAAGCTAAAAGAGTAATTTATTTATAGGTGTGGGAATAAATAAATTACAACCAATGGGGGCACTGGCATCAGCAGGGCAGATGGGGCAGCATTCTCCAGATGGGATGACAGGGTTGGAGCATTCTTTGATCTCCTCGCAGAATATCTCATCACACAGAACCGCTCCGCTGTCACACACACAGATTCGACACGGCTCTGGCTTCCACACATCCTTATCATTATACCGCTGGGCATCCTGGGTGCAGCCGCCTGCCTCCTCTGTGGTGACCAGCAGGGGCAGGAGGCAGATGGATGGGGATTGGGTTGGGTTGGGGAGGGGGTGGGGTTACAGGTGAGACGAGCGAGCAAGTAGAAGTAAAAAGGATACAGTTAAGTAAAGATGGAGGTGTTTGCAGAGCAGATTTAGTTGACATTAGAAGAAGGAAGTGAGAATTAGGGGCAGGTCAGAGGTCAAGGAGGGGTGGATGAGAAAAAGGGAGGGGTAACATGAGTCAGGGAGGGGTTAATGAGCACAAGGGTGGGGAGAAGAAGGAAGAAGCAGAAAAAAGTCATCTTACATCAAATAAAACAATGCATCTTTTTAACATTTAGAAAATAATAATCAACTAAACCCTCTGAGCTTTGCTTTTGATGCTGATGAAAAACATCCTGGTTTCACCTAAAAACTGCAAGATCACAAATGGGTAGCTGTAAAACACACGTAGGAGCAGCTAGAGCTCATGAGACTGGCTGAAAAGTGAATCGGGTTATTCTAAAACCCAGGCTGTGCTAATGTGTGAGACGAGGTATTTCACAGAGCTGGCTGAGTGTGTTTAAGCTGCAGAGCCGCTGTGCTGCCCGTATGAATGAACCTCTCTCATAGGGACACTGGGCCCAATTGACAAGCCGGTGCTGTAAATAAACAGAGGGTCCTTCTAAAATGTCTCCAGCTGGATCACATGGGTGTGTTAGGTGCCAGAGCAAACACATTTGAGGAGTAAGAAAGGCTGCAGGTAAATTTTAGGATTTTTTTTTTATCTATCATGATGCTTAACAGATAGTTTGGCTGCTTGCAAATAAAAACCTTTGACTGAGGTGTTTTTTAAAACTTTGAGATGAACACGCTGCTAAAAGTTAGAAAATGAAGGAAAAACTAATTGAGAGAAATAAAACTCCAACTTGCTGTTATTACACCTGATACCAGTCATCTGTTGACCCCTGCTGTGAACACCGTCCACCGTCCCGCTCCCTTCCTGCTCCCCTTTGAGCCTCCATGGGGTTAACAACTGTCTGACCCCAGCACTTCTTTAAAACACACACACATGCATACACGCACGCACACACACATTTGCACCAGACTTTGGGACTGAGGGAACTTTTAAGGCCGTACAAAAATCATTTCAGACTCTTGTCATTTCTGATGATGGTGGACAGGTGTCTCAGTGGCACCAAGCAGGAGAAGCTGAGCAGTGACTCAGGTGAGAACAAACCTGGTTCTCCATCCCACACAGATCCACCTTTACCTGCCCTACAAGGAACACACAGGTTCTCTTTGACGAGGCATGAAAAGGTCGTTTGTCCGACCGCTCCTTTAGAAACTACGTGCTGCATCTATTCACCTGATTACACTCAGTCCCTTATAAAACACCACATAATATTTAGAAAGTACTGGTCAAAATATTAAAGTCCCCACAAAATGTTGTGATTTTGATTCAGAGTTTTCCAAGAAAAATGAAAAGTATAAATATATACACAGCAGTGGAACTTACGGTCGTCCTCCTCCTGACATCTGACCACAGAGAGTAAAACAACTTGGGATGCTACAAGTAGCAGAACAGTCCTTGAGTCCACAAAGCTGAACATGTCTAAATATTAGACATGCAGGAGCTTGGGTGAGAAAAAAACGGGATGCTGGAGACCAGGCTTTCAGTCAGGTGCTGTGTTAGGTATGTGATCCAGGGACTTATGGCACCATGCAGTCAAATCCTTCAAAAACGAAGTGGAATCCAACGCGGGGCCCCAGCTGGCACTCTGCACCCAGCTCGTCAGGGCAAGCGCCGCGGTTTTATGTCCACTGAGTTTTCTATGGATCTTGGTATATTCCAAAAAGCCAGTCCTTCCCCCAGACCCCCTGTCAGGCTGTAACCTGAACCTCCTGTCCCACCCCTCCTAATCTAGCAGCATCTACTCCAGCAGGGATGTTATTTTTTTAAACCAAAGCCCTCCTTCCTCCCCTGACCTGCTTGGCCTGGCCAGGAGATGCACCTTCACTTTCACATGAAAACGGCAGCAGAACACAGGTCCTACTTGGACTCAGCTACATGCCGTCTGATCACACGAGAGCTGGATTTTCTTCCACTCTCTTTGGGATTATGGATCAATCTCTGAACTTTAAACAGCCTTTAGGTTTAGTCTAATTAGCAGCTATACCACATTCCCATTCCAATAAACCCATGTCTGCTTGGGGAAAAGACTTTTAAGATGGGAAAAATTGGCAAAACAATTGAACCAAAATAAAAACAGTTAGCTTTGAGACAGAACTAAACGATCTAGAATAGATGATCATGTCCTTCTGTTATGTTTTATTTTTCTAACAGTTTTGTGCAAAAGTCTCATTATTCATTTCTTTATGTTTGCCTCCAAGCATAGGACATTGTGATATTTTAAAGTGGTTTTGAACAACAACTCTTTCTTTCTTTTGGCCTTTGGCTGCTTTTCTCCTCTCATCCTGCTTCAGGAGAACTATTTGCTGTTTCTTAACTCGATAAAAGGCATTCACTAAGAGATATTAGATGAAACCTGACTAAAAGATCAACTTTTAATTGGATTTCACTTTAAGCTGATCACCAGAATGTTTGCAGAACAGGAATGAAGGTGTAAATAAATTATTTGTGGTTTAAATGTTTTTTATTGAACTTCATGCCAAGAATCGTTATTATGAAGGTGATTCAGATGTGAGATGAGCTTCCCTGTGTGTCTCTACAGTTGATAAGACCAGATGAGTGGGCTTGAAAAGACGTCTTTGTCATGAGAGGCACAGTAATTCAAGGGTTATGACCTCCTAGGAAGCCTTCCTCATTCCACATGTAGGAAAGAAAGTTCCCTCCACCTGATTAGAGGTCAGATGAACGTTTATGGGAACTTTATTGGATTTGCATCCGTATAAATGAAGGCTGCACAGATAAACATAAACCTATAACAGGTTAGATCAGCCACACCTGATGGCCTAATGACATTACTGATGCTATTTAAAGCATCAAACAAGTTCTGTGTCTGACTTCAGATCTGTGTCAGAGTCCAACTGGAAAACTGAGTCCAGTTTCAGCTCTCCACAACCGTTTCCCCCGGTGCTCGACTGTACGCTGGCTTCTGCCGTCTCCCAGCACACACAATAGGCCTCTGTGTGCACGGCCGGCAGGAATGCTGCGAGATGGCAGGCCAGTGGGATAGCTGCATGGTGAGGATGGGGGTTGGTGGGGAGGTTGGTGGGGAGGAAGGGTGTGGAAGCTGTGAGGATAAAAAAGAGGAGGCGGGTGGTGTTGAAGGTGAGAGGGGGAGGTGAAGGGATGGCAGCGATGGAGGAGCTGATCTCTCTACTGTACGGGTGCACAGAGGCTCCAGGGGTCTACAGGGTGTCCAGGTTTCCTCACAGTGACCGTGTTAGCGTGGTGGCTGTGGGCCTCTGAGCAAACGTGTGATGGGAGGGGAACCGGCAGCTACCTGGAGGAGTGAAATAACCAACCTGTGAGATGAGTCACAATGAGTTGGTTCTCGTACAAATGCTTCAGTTAGAGCAACTTAATTCACTAATAAACAACTATAATGGCTTTGCTTTTATTTTTATTGAAAGGTCAAACTTTTAATTATAATCACCTACAGCAAATGAGCGCAACAGCGCCCCCAAATGACTGAGATGTTCACTACACACCTGAGCTCAAATGCAAACATGTGGACAAAATAAAAATCACTTATAATCTCAGAAAGTTTAGCTCTGGATGCTAACTCACAGCAGTTCATGCAAAACGTTTTTTTACATTTACACCACCTTTAATAATACATTGGACAATGGCCCGGGTTTGTTTTGCGGATCCGGGCTAGAACTTTTGTGGGCTCCGGCCCGGATACGGGCCAAATGATTTTTGCTATCTGGGATGGTTATATGCAGCTGGCATTAGCAGCAAAGCTAGCTACCTTAGCACATCTTGCTGAATATGACATTTGTGAGTAAATATGTATAAAGTGTTCAAAAAAACTCGTGGATTTTTTAAGCTGGAATTGTTTTAAGACAGTTCTTAACTGGCTTTATGGCGACTCGCTGAGCGCTTGTCTGCTTGATCAGACATAATCTCTTTTTCTCCAGACTGAAGTTATTCTACAACCATTTAATCAGAAACCCATTTAAAAATGGACACTTTATTTACCTCCATCGCTAATCAAAGTGTAGTTGAGACACTTTAGGACTTTTTAGAGCCAGAGTCATATTATATATCATCATTCCTCTGGTCTCTGGTGCCGCTGAGTCAAGTGTTGGTTTGTGATCTGAGAGGAAATAAATTTGTGCATTTTTCACATTTACTATTTTTTCTCTGCTTTTCTATTATGGACACAAAGATGTTCCTGTCATGTCCTTGTCTCCCCAGTCCCTTCCATGTTTGTCTCTCCACTCCCAGGTGTCCTCGTATCATCATTCAGCCTCATTCACCATAGCTACAGTTCCATCAGTCTGGCCATACCTCAGCTTCCAATCCCTTCTGTCCCCCTTCTTCTTATCCTGATTATATTTTATGTCCCACATTTATTTAGTTTATTTCCTTCGCATTGTGTTAGATTTCCTTCTATTATTTCAGTCATCTCGTAGTTCATAACTAATGAACTAATCAGTATTCATCACACCTGATCCCTGTTCCTTCATCACTGCCCAGTCTTTATATATTCTGATCTGTTCCCAGTCCAGTTCGTGCTCCCAAAATAAAGACCCTTTATTTTATACTTACCTGGGTCCTCCTGGATCTCTTCGCCTTCCTCTTCACCTACCTTTGGGTCCTCACAGCAAACACAAAATGGAAGTTACTTCATTTTACAGAGAGTGTAAATTTGTGTTACAGACACTTGATGTGGATTCATTTGATTCAACTAAAGAAGAGAGAACCAAAAACAGCTAATTAACAAATGGGCACAAAGGATTAGCACTAAAGCAAATGGATCCCTTGTGCAATCGGGATGTTGCTGCAGCTACTCAGATATACTGTAAAGGTAGGGAGAGGGTAAAATATGTCACTGATGCACACAGTCACATTTGTGCAGGAATGTCTCTGTGAAGCTAAATTTAGATAAAAGATGATAGCTAGCCTATATGTGAGATCTAAATGTAACATCTCTGCAAACAGTCTGCAGTAAGAAGCTTTGTTCCTGTTATCGTCATTTCAGCAGCTGCTGGGTAATTCTTGATAATTACCATGCAGGTGGTGCAGAAGGTTTTGGGTTTTAAGAAAGCTGGAAGCTGATCAACTTCAGAATAGTTTGCATCATGAGTAGAAAATGTATCCTTGTCTTTAGGTGAAGTCTAAACTCTCAGAGCCAGTCTGCAGGTTAAAGAACCTGAGTCAAAGAACCAGACCGGTGTGTCTCTTTTCCTGTGAGGCGGAGGGGGAAGAGGTTAAGTTTGTGCAGGCTTGCTGAGTGCGGAGGGGGGCTTTCTCACACAAGATGGAGGATGAAGGGACAAAGGTGGCATTCATTGGCCGAGGAATGAAAAACATTTTCTCCTGAAAACAGAGAAGCTACAACCAGCAGGCCGTGGGTCAGCGTGCACGGCTCTGGATGGGAATATGCCTGGATCTGCAGGCGGCGGCCTCAAGAGGCCTTGGTTATTCGGTGGTGGAGATAAAATCATGTCACCTTCTAAAGCCGACTCAGAATGTGATACTGCCCAGTCTGCATGGAAGTCTGTGTGTGCAGCGTGTGAGAGGTGAACTGGGTGTGGTCGACTGGAGTCTGCATCTAAAAACACCTCTTAGGTTGCTGTAAGTCAACATTGAGTCCTAAATTAAAATCTAAATTAAACATCTCAGGAAAGATCAAAAAAGCACAGGAAGATAGGACAAAATTCCCCAAATCAACATAACATTTGATATAAATGTGTGCTGTTGCTCAACACTGATTTCCTCACAAACCGTCTGTGATCAAAGACAAAATATTCAGAAACACAAAAATGTGTTTTTACAGTTCTGAGTCTGGACCACCAGAAGGAAGGACACCTGCTGCGAACAGGAAGGATGTGAGACACAAGAGTCTGATCACAACAGGGGAGACCTGAGTGGAGGGGCTTGGAGTGAGTGCACCACCTAGAGGACCAACAAAAAACACCTGATCAGTGAGAGAAACTCACCACGAGGTGTCACCATCTCACCACAGTAAAATCCTCAGGCGACAACATGACCTCCTCCTCTAAAACCACACGACAAAACAGAGTTTAAAATATAAATAATTCTTTATGACTTTACAGTAAAATAAATACAATTATTATTATTTATCAATTTATTCATACTTTTTACAGGAGCAACAGCATGTTCTTGTTATGAGAATTGTAAAGCAGTTTTGCTTTACAATTTTACATAAAATATACTGGAACAAAAGAAACAATTACTATAAGATATCTGCAGGGTCATTTGATGCATACTTTACAAAAAAAAAGGTATTTATTGGTAGGCTTGCTTAATTTTTTCATCTTTTATGTAATCAGCTGAAATGGCAGCAGCAGTTTTACCTGAGAGGATAAATCAAACAGCTTCGTTTCAGTAGCAGCTGGTTATTGAACCCTTCGTCCGGCCTGAGTCACAGCTCCGCCTCTGAGGGACAGTCTGTCCCGTACATGATCTACAGCAACACAGCAGCTGCTATTAAAGCTCCGTGGACCCAAGGGTCACATCTATCTCTCAAGATCAGCAGCTGGGAAGGAGATTTTTTTTTCCACCAGTTCTTACAGAATAAGCCCTACTTATCACCATGCATTGCCTGAAAAGTCTGAGGTCAACCAACCTGGGGATTCTGCAGCTGTTTAAAAATGCAGTAATGTCCAGGAGTCAGCAACCTGTTCCTTTATCCAGCTGGACAGCATCAGCCCACATCCACAGAGCCTTTCATCTCCAAAAGACCACTGAGGAGGACCAGGGACGCTCCAAGTAGGTCACAACAGGCTGTTATAAGCAACAATCCTTAAAAATAATAGGAGCTCATTAATAATTTACCAGCAGTGCTCCCACAACAGTCCTGCAACAGTTGCTATTAGCATCCGTCTTTGAAACAGCTTCAGCCAACAGGAGAGGAAAACTAATCAGAAAAACGGCAAAAAGCAATCTATTTCAGTTTGGAAATTTGATCATCTTTGAATGTGGTATTAGTGATGATAGCAGTAGTTTAGTAATGAATTCCAGGCAGCCTGCAGAGGCTGACCCTTTTAAGAGTTAGATGAATTTAGGTAGAGATGAAGTGACCTACCCCCTGCTGCAGGAGCCTTTGTTTGCTGTGCATTTTAATTTGCCCAAGCTATTTAGGATTAGTAGAACCTTGTTAAAGTGGTATAAAGCATTGTTTTGAGCAATTAATACTGGAATAAAATTAAATGGCACTAAAAAAAGGACCAGGTCTCAGATGAAGAGAATAGAAGAGCCGGTGGAGGATGCCGGAAGGTAAAAGTTGCATTTATTAAGGGATCTCTACTAACGCATCTGTGAATTTATCAATTTTATATATGTATATATGGATGGATGGATGGATGGATGGATGGATGGATGGATGGATGGATGGATGGATGGATGGATGGATGGATGGATGGATGGATGGATGGATGGATGGATGGATGGATGGATGGATGGATAACTATGGGTAACTGTGCTGTGAATGCTGACTCATCCACACAGATAACTTCCATTCATGTGATCACCTTTTCTTGGAAGGCCTGACTCATTTCTCCAAGTCCGATCCAGATTCCAAACACATTTTGTCTGAATTTAAACGGATGTATAAATATACGGATGTCTCTGGCTCACGTGTCTTTAAAGCATCTCGATACACAACATAAACTGTTGAAAGAGCCAGATGGGGCTGTTGGTTTACCGCTACCTGGCAAACCAACAGTCATGTAAATAAGTAATTAAAGTTTCAAGTTTCTCATTTATTATTTAAAGTTGATAAAGTTAGAGCAAATGAAACACAGATGCAACAAAATGAACTAAATCTTTTATTTTCTTCATTGTTTTTATTATACTCACTTGTTACAGGTGATGATGAACCCAAGGTGATGATTTCTCTCTGCTAGTGATGTTGACACAAACCTTCAGACGCTGCTCAGGGCTTTAACTTTAAAGTTCATTTTGTTTGTGTTTGTTTTGGCAGGAGCCGGTTGATGTCCAGTTTGGAGGATTTACTATTTTACACCATCACCGACGGTAAAGAGACCATCCCCCTGTCTCAGTTCATCTCTGTAAGTCAGCAGCACTCATGCGTATAAACGCTTCCGACTTAAATCAACCTTGGTGAGCAAGAAGCTCACAGCCAGAAGCTCCTCCAGCTGACTGCAACGTCTCAATTAAACAGTGTTGATGGTCTGTTTTCTGTAATTTATCTAAATAAACTAGTTGTTCACAGCAGACTCAGAAAGTTACCATTAGAGCGCTACGCTCATTTCTTCTTTAAATGAGCTTTAATTACAGTAATTTATTACACTTTTCAGGTCTCACAGGCAGATGTGAAGTGGATAAGACACTTTACTGAGACCTGATGCAACATTGGATTGTTTGGTCTTTCATTACACAAATAAACTCGTGTGATTGAAAAGTAAACATTCATCTTATTGAAGCATGCACTGATTTAAATGACAAAAACTATTAAATTGAAAAAAATCTTAAAATAAATATGTTTGAACAAAAAAATGAAACAATCATCACATTATTATTATAGCACATTAAATTATAACCCCTAAATGAGTAAAACGTTTAGATTTCTTAAGGGATAAAGGCCATATGTTTATTTTCAGACACTGATGAATTTAGTTTGTTTTCATATATTTTTTGTGGTTTTTCATCCAGTCACTAATAAAAAGTGGCCATCTGGTGAACTCGGTGTCTATGGCAACTCATTCATGTTAGAAACAGGCGTGCATTCAGGAGACATGTGTCAACACAGGTGGCAGCTTGTGACACCACAGATGACTGGATGTGTTAGTAGAGAGCACCAAAGCAGCAGGTGAACAAGCTCCTCCCTACTCACACGTTCATCTAGATGATAAAACTCTGAACTGATCACATGAACACACGGTGCACCGGCCCAGTTTTAACATTCCTGCCCTGAAGCTAAGACTCACACAGTCATTACATCGCAGCAGCAGCCAGCTTGAAGCCATTTGTTGGGTCCGTTTGCTCTCTGAAGCATTTCTCACATGTGATGAGTAAAATAAAAAATAAACGCCAAGCACCCGAGCCTCTGTGGTCAGGAGGGTTGTGCACATGGTGTCCCCAAAATAGACACGTGCTGCACACAGAACGATCTCTGCCCTCCTCAGGTCCTCGTAGGCACCCCTCAAGCTTTGGGTTTCTGTGACTGTATTTCATGTATGCATATTTCAGATTCCTGTAGCTGACAGCAGAATCTCAAGGTTTTGACTCAACAAACAAGAGCCCATGCTGTCCTCCTTTCATTGCTCGTAAATCACTTTGTTTAAAAATATCTCATTTCTCTGCCGTCCAGGCTTTGAGGAGAACAGGTTTGTTAACATCTGACCCTCGGCTGCGTGACTGTGTCCATCAGATGCGACAGTCCACACGTGACTCTGTTGGACCGGTCCTGATGGACAAGAAGCTCTTCAAAAGGTGAGAAACAGCTACGGTTTATTTATGGGGACAGAGTTTCACACACAGTCACTCTGAAACGAACACGTTCTGCATTTATTCAAATGAGGGTTCTGTGAATGTAAAAGGGTTGAAACCTGCCAGGTTGGGTTAGAGGAAGAGATGCTTTTTCCTTACATAAGGGAGGTGATTTGTGCTCAGTACTATTTGAGTCCAACAGAGTGACAGACACAGCATTTTATAGCTGACAGCTGCTGCAAAGCATATTCATGTGCATGCATGCATGCTAAAGCAGCGGAGGTTAGAGGAAGACAGAGAGGTCTCAGGGGCTGCTAATGAAAGGGCATCATTCTGGTTGAGCTCCAGACTCTGGCCATTACATCAGATCATCTAAAAGCTCCCTGCTGTCCTGATAATATCATTTCCTGACTGACTTGTAATTTACTCACACTCATCTTCTGTTCTGTAATAGCTGAGCTAATCAGACATGTCAACTTTTGTACTCATTTCTTAAAATGATGAGGTCGTCTGCTCCCAAACACCTCTCAGGAGCTCCCTGTTACGCTGCTGGAGATAGGGAGAGCTATCCCCTATTATTTTTAGGAATTGAGCCTTATAAATAATGCAAACTCCCTCCACTCTTGCTTGCATCGCTTTGGATTAGCGAGGGCTTCTGGCCAGAGAGTCTAGTTCAGACCAGCTGTGACAGGATGTACCATTACCATTCTTTGAGAGCGCGCAGCATTGCTGACCAATTATAGCAAATGGAAAGTCATAAAAAGAGTGAGGGTGTCCTTGTAAAGATAAGCGTGGCTTCTCATTTTGTTATGTGTTAATTTACACACGCTGTAATTAAGTAAAACAATAAGAGCTCATTAATAAGTAGAACAGTGTAGGAAGGTAAAATCTGATGGGGTTTTTGTCACATAAATCTCAGACTCCACACGCTTCACTGCCTGAAATTTTAGTACCTTTGCAAAAAGATGAACTGTCTTGACAAATTATTTTACACTGCAAACAGGGAAATGGAGCTTAGATTACCGCACCTGGGATTCTGGGTCATTATAGGAATAGACAGACAGACAGACAGACAGGCAGACAGACAGGCAGGCAGGCAGGCAGGCAGGTAGGTAGGTAGGTAGGTAGTTTTACTCAAATGCATATACACATACAAATACTTTACCCCCTCAACAAATACAAATAAACATACTGGCTGCTTTGCACACCCCTAGTAGGTAGGTAGGTGTAGGTAGGTAGGGAGATAGGGAGGTAGATGGATGGATGGATGGGTGGATATATATATATAATAAAATAAAGAAACTCATTTGTTTTATAACAGCGCTGTGAAAAAAATAATTTGCCCCTTTTCTCACACCTAAATATTTCAGATCAGCAAAATATCAAAGATGATCTAAGTTCACTGAAGGTGTTTCTTTCAAAAGTTGATTTCATTTAAAAATACTATCCACACTAACCTGATCCTAGATGGAAAAGGCAGTCACTCCTACGCCTAATGACTGGTTGTAACACTCTAGGTGGCAACAACTGCAGTCGTGTTTGTGATGCCTGCTAATGAGTGTCTCACATCTCTGTAGAGGAGTTCTGTCCCACTCTTCTTTACAGAGTTTTTTTTAATTCAGTCATATTGGAGGATTTCCAGCACAAACGGCCTGTTTAGGGTCAAAGGTCAGGATGTTCTGTTAGAGAGCAGAATTAATGGTTCCATGATCTAAAGCAGCCCCAGACCATCACACTACCACCACCATGTGGCTATGCTATAGTTCAGAACGGCAGCGTTAGCTCTAATGGGACACACACCTGCCAGGAAGTTCCACTTTTGTTTCATCAGTCCACAAGATCTTTCCACAAAGTTTTTGAACCTCATCAGGATATATTTTGTTATGAGGCTTTGTGTTCTATATGGTCATCAACACCTTTCTTTATGAATCTCTCCTTTGGGAATCATCTTGACAACACCCCAACCCTTTAGAGCGTTAGACGTTCTTTAAAAACAAGCATAATTTGTTACTTCTTGAGATCTTGAGCTTAATCACAGTTAATTCATGATTTAACAAAGTGAAAAATGACTTGTTCAGAGCTCTGCATGTCTTTTAGGATTTAAAAAACAATGTTCTCTCATGTTTTTGCAGGTGTGTGGGCAACAACATCATGCTGCTGACTAAGGCTTTCAGAAAAAAATTTATCATCCCAGACTTTGAGAAGTTTAGCCACCAGATCAATAAGCTGTACGAGAGCGCTCATCAGCAGGAGGGCGGCCTTGTGAGTCAGAGACGTACCACTCTGGTGGATTTCATGTAGCACACTCATCGTGTCTTTCATGTCCTTTTGCAGGTAGCTGACTACATCCCTCAGCTGGCCAAGTTCAGGCCTGACCACTGGGGCGTGTCTCTGTGCACAACTGATGGACAGAGGTGAGGAACAAACTTTAACATGCATCATCTCACAGACACTTGTCCTCAGCTGTCCCCTCTTGCCACCTTATTCTGCTCAGATACTCGGTGGGTGACACCAAGGTTCCCTTCTGCATGCAGTCGTGTGTGAAACCTTTGGAATATGCCATCGCCGTGCACGAACTTGGCAGTGAGCATGTTCACAGCTTTGTGGGAAAAGAGCCCAGTGGACTGAAGTTCAACAAACTGTCACTAAATGACGAAGGCAAGTGGTTTACATAGTCAACACACGTTGTTTTAGCGGTCATGCAGGGTTTACACCATTGGTCGGAGGGACCGGCGGCACCTGTGTTCGGCAGCTTCGCCTCTGTCAGTGCGCCCCAGAGCAGCTGTGGCTACATTGTAGCTCATCATCATCAGGGTGTGAATGTGTGTGTGCATCGATGAATGACTGATTGTGTTTTAAAGCGCTTTGGGGGGTTCTAGGACTCTGGAAGGCGTTATATCAGATACAGACCATTTACTATTAGTCTCAAGTGTGTGTGTGTGTGTGTGTGTGTGTGTGTATGTGTGTGTGTGTGTGTGTGTGTGTGTGTGTGTGTGTGTGTGTGTGTTTTTCAAACACAAAAGTTTTTCCAGTAAAGTTTTTTCCAGATTGTATACCATTTTATCACCTCACCTTTGTGACCACATACTGTTTTTTGTTATATTAGCTAATAACACATACAAGTCTCCCAAAGGAAATCTAACCTGAACTCTGAGCAGTTTATTGCGTATAGTCAGAGGAAAAGCCGTGACATAATATATTTATTTATCTT
>SSNS01000521.1:329554-340563 GCA_006937985.1 Aphyosemion australe | reverse complement strand
GTGCGTGCGTGCGTGTGTGTGTGTGTGTGTGTGTGCATCTTTATTAGAGGGTTGTCTGACATTTGCTTGACCTTGTGACTCGAGTAGCTCCTTGGAGTGGTGCTATTGTCCTCGTTCAGCTCCGCCCCCTCATGGATTGTTATTAATTATGGAGCATTTTTATCAGTTTAAAGAAAACTGCCAGATATTTACCACACAGCCCAAAGAAGAGACATTTTCCCTCCTTATCCTTTAGTTATAAAAACATTTTTTAAAAACCTTCTCTTTAGTCTTTATTTTAACAAACAAGCAGAGCAAAGTCAGAATACTGTTAAAAAAATCTTTATTTTTTTCAAACACAAAAGTTTTTCCAGTAAAGTTTTTTCCAGATTGTATACCATTTTATCACCTCACCTTTGTGACCACATACTGTTTTTTGTTATATTAGCTAATAACAAGTACAAGTCTCCCAAAGGAAATCTAACCTGAACTCTGAGCAGTTTATTGCGTATAGTCAGAGGAAAAGCCGTGACATAATATATTTATTTATCTTTTTTTGCACAGATAAACCTCACAACCCCATGGTGAATGCTGGAGCCATCGTCATTAGCTCTTTGATTAAGGTAAAATTAGGTAAAAGGTAAATCAGCATTGATTGGGTTGTTTTAACATAGTATGAATGCACATTTACAGTTTAGATAAAAGGTACAAAAAACACAGCTGCTGGTCTAACTCAAGAACCTGTTAGAAAGTCCAGAATCCAAGTTACTGCAAGATGAAATAAGCAGAAGAATCAGGGAAGGAGCCTTTAACAGCTGTGATGTACCGAACACCTGACAGGAGGGGAGCAACGTCCCCGTGGACCACGGCCGTGTGACGTCATGTCAGCGTGTAATTTCACTAAATATGGCTGTTATTCTGCTCTCTGTTTTGGAGGTTTTACTGCTGAGTAAGCAGAAGGTCCTCTTATCAAACATGAGTCAAGTTCAGCAGAGAGGGCCAGACCCAGTTAGGACCTTACAGCAGGGGCGTGTGCTCCTCTGGCCAATGGCAGCTGCCAGGTTAGAGGGTCTGTTTACCAACCTGACTCTGCATGTGCGTAAAGGGGGAGACGGTGGTTGAACAAACACAGCTTATAGCTCGTATTTAACCTAGAAGAGGTCAAGTACAGTAAATAAACAAATGAATGGAATTAAGGCTAAAGGGCAACATTTTCTTCCTCCTAGCTCGGTGAAAACTGTCTACAAAAATCTGAGTGTGTTGTTCGAGTCGTTTCCACTACGTGAAAAGCCATAAAATCCCATAAGTCCTCCCTTCATCCTGCAGTAATAGCTGATATTATCCTTTAGGTGGAGTCATTAAATATGAATGTGAGTGCCGTTCCGTTTTAGTTACTGCATGACTTGGTAAGGATCCGTTACTGGTCCATGAAATACAAGCACAGCCATAAACAGCTCCAGAGCGGCGCTGAGCACATCGCCACATGGACTGACACGCTCATCAACATCACACACACACACACACACACACACACACACACGCACACACACAGGTCCGACACTCAAACACTGCCATCTGTAGGGTGATCAGCACCTTTCATGTCTATTTCTAACATCAGAACTTCTCTCCTCCAACAGCCTTCTTCAAATAAAGCAGAGAGGTTTGACTTTGTGAGTAAAACCTTTTGATTTTGATTTTGATTGGCCTTGTTTTTGGTTTGGCTCCCTACTGAGTAATGGTGTGACCACAGGTGATGGAGTTCCTGAAGAGCATGGCTGGTACAGAGTATGTGGGCTTCAGCAACGCAACGTAAGAATTCAGCCCATCATCCTCTGACCTGTTTATATTTAAAAATGAAATTCTGCTCTTCATACCTGCTGCCTTCCCACAGCTTCCAGTCAGAGAGGGAGACCGGCGACCGGAACTTTGCCATTGGTTATTACCTCAAAGAGAAAAAGGTTAGAGTTGGGTTTGTTTTGCTTTTTATTAAAGTCACCTCCTGGTCTGTTTTATATGATAAAGTGGAGTGTTTGCTAACTCTGACTCTAACTCTTACAGTGCTTTCCTGACAACGCAGATATGATTGCAGCTCTTGACTTCTACTTCCAGGTAACCAGACTGGATTTTTGTCAGGCTGATATTTGATCATTCTGTGGAACGTTACACAGAACGTGTCGGATCCACGTGACTAATCACTGCTGATGCTGCTTTTCCTTCATATCTGATGCCGGAGTCGGCAGAGGTCTCATGCAGCTCCGTGGTCCCTCTGCAGTGGCTCTATGTAGCTGGGACCAAAACTCATGAGGAAATCATCCACATCTGCTTTGATAACAATATAACTTTGAATGTAATAAACATGTTAAACTTAACAACATGGTAGATCTGTTAATGCGAGCAAGTAGCAGAAATTAGAAATAAAACACCTGTAGCATCGTAGCTTCTGCATTTTATTACTTGACATCTCTTCAGGTGTGTTTTTAGGAAAAAGATTAAAAATTATCATATTTTTTTCCTTTTTAGGTTCAGTAGAAACATTCTTGTGTTGTAATAAAACATCCACCAGGAAACCGTCACCTCTGACGCTAACCTGGGTGACTTAAACAGCTCTGCCTGTGTCTCCCACCCAGCTGTGCTCCATTGAGGTAACTTGTGAGTCGGGAAGTGTCATGGCTGCCACTCTGGCCAACGGAGGGATTTGTCCAATCACGGGTGATCGTGTTCTAAGTGCTGAAGCCGTTAGGAATACACTGAGTCTCATGCATTCCTGTGGGATGTACGACTTTTCCGGGCAGTTTGCGTTCCACGTGAGTGCCTTTAGTCTAGTGTTTGTTGACAAGTTATGAAATCCTGCTTCCATCACTAACGTTGGTCTTGGTCCTCTTCTTCTTCTTAGGTAGGCCTACCTGCAAAATCTGGAGTTTCAGGTGCCGTGCTGCTGGTGGTTCCTAATGTCATGGGTATGCTGTGCTGGTCGCCTCCATTAGATCGGCTTGGAAACAGCGTTCGTGGTATTCACTTCTGTCAGGTACTTCTCTTTCATGAGAACAAATAACAAAACATCATGCTTTTGTAAGTCTATAAAAACATTTGATCCAACAGGAACTCGTGTCTTACTTCAACTTCCATAATTATGACAATCTGAGGCATTTTACCAAAAAACACGACCCCAGGAGACGAACCGACGATGATCCAGTAAGTTCAGTGTGAAAATCCTAGACAGGGTTATAAGAACCTTCAGGCAGGACTTTTCTGACTCGGTGCATTATTAAGCAGCTGTTTAACAAAGGAAAAATCTGTCTTAGAAAACAATCCTTGGGTTTATGTTTGATCTTTAGAACAAGTTGGTGGTAAACTTGATGTTTGCAGCTTACAGTGGAGATGTCTCTGCTCTGAGGAGGTAAGCAGAAACAAACACTAATGTTGTTTACCAGGTAAGTGGGGCAGCAGTTTTGCATTTTGTCTGATGTTAAAACGAGAAGATTTGCACTTTAAAAACTCCTTCATGGCTCTAGAGACAGAAAGACTGCTAGCAATGAAGAAGTTATTGAAGTAAATATTTGGAAACCCTATAAAAGTCATATTTAATGCTGTGACTCACTGCAGACAGGCATGTTAGACACTTCCCTGTTTCTGGGCTGAATGCTAAGCTAACAGTTTCCTGCCTTTCACAGATGAAATCAAACGTTATCATCACTAAATCCTACATATAATAGTTAATATTTCACCACTCTTACAACACGCTCCGTCCGTGTGTGTGCACCCCCCAGGTTTGCTCTTTCAGATGTGGACATGGAGCAGAGGGACTATGATTTTCGCACAGCGCTTCACATCGCTGCAGCTAAAGGTGACACTTTTCATCATCACTTCATTCATTCTTCAATAATGTCAGCTTTGACATTTATCAGAGTCAATGATACATGACATTTACATTATAGTCTTATGGATTTCTGCTCTGTTTTATTCTGCTTCTTTAATATTTATTCATTTTAGGCCATGAGGAAGCTGTGTTCTTCCTTACTGAAATTTGTAAAGTGAATCCTCACATTAAGGACAGGTACGAATCCAGATCTGAGCTCCTCCATCTCATCCTAACTCAATTCCACATATAATCCATCCATCTCCATGTCACGCTGTGTTGTCCATCAGATGGGGCAACACTCCCCTGGATGACGCTGTGCAGTTTGGCCATGATGCTGTTGTTTCGGTCCTGCAGAAGTACCAGTGTGAGTTCACCAGCTCCACGAGCAGCACCGAGGACCAGAGGACCTCACTGGACTCCATGAAAAGTA
This sequence comes from Aphyosemion australe, assembly GCA_006937985.1. Classification (NCBI taxonomy): domain Eukaryota; kingdom Metazoa; phylum Chordata; class Actinopteri; order Cyprinodontiformes; family Nothobranchiidae; genus Aphyosemion; species Aphyosemion australe. The sequence goes on along the minus strand of SSNS01000521.1, from coordinate 336,295 downwards.
CCCTTTAACCCAGATCATCATGGTGTGCTATGCTCATCTTTTATTGGACATCTGAAAGGAACTTAGACGCATCTTCCCCTAACAACATACAACTCAGTTTTTAATTTTATGTCCCAGATTTTTAATCACCCAGGCCATTTCTACTGCAAATGATAACTTAAAGGTGAAATATTAAGTTATTTAGGTCCAAAAAGAAGACTGCAAAGTGGAAATATATTAAAACATAATATTCTGAATGTATTATCATGAACAAGCAGGCTGAGGTACTGTAGAGGGGCTCTCATACTCCCTTTAGTCAGGTGTAAAGCTAACGGGCTAAAATTGTTCTAGTTTGACCAAAGTCACAGACTTTAAATGTCAATAGAGACAAAATGTCTCACCGTTAAATGTTTAATTCTTCTGAATGCAAAGAAAGAGGAAGTTTTCAAGAGCCATATCTTAGTAAATGTGTTTATTGCTCATTATTAATGAATATTTTCAAGTATTAAAGCTGCTTTTTGCTCAGTTTCTGATCAATTCTACTAAATTGTACATATCTTAGTGATATTTATTTATAAAACAATTAACATGTTACTGATTGTATTTGTGCTGCTTGTAGATTTTTTAATTTCCAAAGCAATTTTCTTAATTATTCTAATTTAATCTTCAAGTTATTTAATTACACCAGGTTTATTAGAATCAGAAGGTGGTTTTACGTATTAAAGTGCACTTTAGCAACTGTTTTGGTAACATTTAGAGCCCAGTGAAATTAATTTTTATTTTAGAACTTGCCTTTTATCTCATAATTGGGCTTTTCTGGTTTGTTTTCTAAATAAATAAATAAAAAACAAATATAACAATACTCCAGGTGAGGAAACGAAGCCCAAACATGCAGGTTTTACCAAAAGTTCAACTGTAACTGTGTTTTATTTGCACTGAGATGATTTCTCTGCACAATTTCTGTAAATATTTCTGTTGTAAATAAATAAATGTGTAAACCATGTCAGTGAAGATATTTTATTGAACAACATACAAGAACACAATACTGAAAGTTTTGCATTGATTTGAGGTTTCATAACAGAGAAATGTCGCGACATTCAGTGTAAAAAACGTTTGCAGCAGCTGCCACATGTTCTGAGTTTATGAGGTAATAAATCTAGCACGCACACACACACACACACACACGCACACACACACACACACACCAGCCTGAGGCTAGATGTGTCAAATACAAAATAAATGAACTTGCATTATTAGAAGTGATGATAAACTGAAGCACAAAAATTCATCATCACCTTTTGTGAAGCTTTTAATGATCTACTTTAAAGATATTGCTTTTCCTCCTGCACAGGATGCAGAGTGCTGGCTGAGTTTTAAACCCAGTCCGGTGCCTTGTACGGCAAATCCGATCCGGTTTGTTTGTCTTGCATCACTTCAGCCCTTCTGGCTCTTCCAGACCAGAGTGTGTGAGCAGCTCCCCATCCCAAACTCCAAAAGCAGGACAGAGAGGAGCTTTGAACTGAGCCCTGAGAGCGTGGATGATGCAAGGCTTCTCGACGTTCACCAGCCCCAGGAGGCCCGCTTCAAAGTCGAGCAGGATCCCAACACGGTCCGGCTTTCCAACCAGCGTCACGGGAACGACTTTGCTGTTGATCATGGCGAACCACCGCCTCTGAGCGTAGCCGAACACCCAGGACGAGCTGTTGGTGCCCACACACTCGTCTCTAGACATCAGCGCCTCCGCCACCCCCAGGCGAAACTCTTGGGACTTTTTGACAGTAACCTCCCAGTAGTGTCGGCCACTGCTGATCTGTGAGTCACCAAACACAACGGCCCATTCTCTGAAGCGCTCAGGGTTGTCTTGGACTTGGGTGGGGTCCAGTCCCAACATGCGGTAGATGACACCTGTGTCTTTCTTGAAGAGGTCCAGACTGCTGTGAGCTGTTTGCTCATCCAGTCTGAACTGAAAGTCTGGGGAAAAAAACACACAAACACATAGAATTTATCGTTTCAGTGAAGCTTTTGACTTACAGAGCAGTTTCCATTATACCTGGTAAACCTGTGAAGGTATGTGAAAATGTGCTGTGTGGTAAAAGATAAGTTTAATACAGGTAAGAAATAAACAAGGTGTGGTTGGATGGTAATATGTGGATTATGGCAGTAAATGGACAGTGGAAGGAGAACCCATGTTTCTAATCTTTGCAAAATATAAAAAAAAGGTAAATTAAAACATTTATTTTTTTTAATCAAAATTAACCTTTCTGCTTTGGTGCTTTAACAACTTGGGTGCATTATGAACCATCAGGCTGATTTATTTTATACGATGGTGTATTGGTGCAGCTGAGGAGGGGAAATGAGGATGTGTTGAGAACAAAGCTTAAATGTTAATAAAAATAAAAATATCAAAGCGAGATTATTCCAAGAACTGCCTAAAGAAATGAAACCCCGAACCAGGTGTTTTCATTTTCACTATATAGCCTTGGATGTATTTTCAAAGTACTTCCTTCAATCCTTCAAAATAAGAGTCTGAAAACATACACAAATACCTCAAAAATCATGAAAACAATTTGTGTTTTACTGCAGAATCTCTACACTTCATTTATTATTTCTTGTCTGTGGTACTAGCATGCAGTTGTTTACTTTTGAATCTTATAGTTACTTGACAAATCATTCAAATGAACTTCTCAAATATTACTAAAAGCTATTCTGATAAACTGATAATAAAGCTCTAGTATTTGAGTAAAGTCCAGTTAGCCTGCAACAAAAATTATGAAAATGCAGCTTCTTCAGTAGTGGGTTTTTATTTTTAATCACTGATATGAAATTATTTCTAGTTTCCCTCCAGCCTTGGCACCCATTATCGGACAGGTTGTTTTAAATGAAAACATTGCCACCGTTTTTAACAACCACCTCTTTTCTGCTGCAGTCTGGTTTTGTGTGTTTTATGGTGCTTTTAAAAACAGCTTTATGGGAGAAAACTCCTTCAAGAACAAAGAGTGATCAGGTCTGCTTCATAGATAAAATCTAGAGTGTTCGCCTGAGAGGAAACACTGGATTTTCTACACGTGTTGTGTCACACATAAAATAATCTTCTGAAGTTTAGTTTACAGGAAATGAAAAGACCAAAAGTAACTACAGTCTGCTACTGAGCTCAGCTGCCCCCCAAACGTTGACCTTTTGGGGTCTCGCATCTTTGATAACACGTGTTTGTAGTTTTCATGAAATATAAACTCACTGCTCGCGGTCGATGTGGATAGAAAACACGCCCTCGCTGGCAGGCTGACCGCCCGCCGGTGTCTCGTTAACAGGGAGGACACGGTTCGTCCTGTTATGCGACAGAGACGAGAAGCACTGACGGCCATCGCCATGTTTGCCCTGCTGCTGCTGCTGCTGCTGCTCACATGTTGTCGGTTATAAGAAGCTGCCGCCCTGCGCTCTGCTGCCCCTGCAGGCCTGGAGAGGAACAGCACCACCTCGTCAAAAACAACATTCAGCACTTTGGACAGCGACATGTCCGTCAACACTGTTCCCAGGTCCATAACAAGGTAAATATACTAAAGTATGTATGTACGTTTTAGTAAATGTAGCTCTTTTAAAACATTATCTGATTCTCTAGGCTAAATTTGACTTTAAAATAATCTGCAGGATTGGAAAACTTTAGGTCTGACTATATTTTTCTCAGCCTCAACATCAGTTGATCGAAAAAAATGTTACAATCAATGAATAGTCTTTATTAGTAGTAAACAAATTTAAAGCTTAATACTGTTTTATGAAAACAAATAAGTGGAAATAAACCAAAAATGTGCCTCCTCTTCTAATTTAAGTATAACTGAATGATTATATATAAGAAATGATAAGGAAATAAAGAAACTCTGTCCTTCACATTCTATCATAGAAAGATGAGGCTCAAAGATATTTATAAGCAGACAGCATGAGTTGAACCATCCGTCTGACCCAAGAGTCAATCAGGAATAATAGTTTCTCTGTGTCTGAGTTCACTCTCAGTGCAGTCATCAGCATCAAGGTTGAGTATATGCATGCATGACTACATGCATGCGGGGTGGGGGTGGGGGGTACTTGTGGGTGCAATTTTGTTTTCTCAGGGAAAAATGAACTGTTTGTGAAATATTTAGTCTATCAGAAAACATTCATTTCATTAACAAAAGTCTAGGAGTTGGCTCTCATTTGTTTAAAATGCCTCCAAATGCATTTTAAACTTTTAATGATCAAGAGAGAATTTGAAAGTGAACGTTCACTAATGGTATTATAATGTTAGAGATGCTTAAATGGAATCAAAACAATCTGAACGTTCTAGCAGAGGTTTATTAACCTAAAATTTGCAGATCAACAACCATTCTCCTCCTACCATTTATGCATATTAATAACAAATATGAAATTTAAATTTCAGTATATTTGAGCTGCTTTCATGGGTTGTGGAACCAAACATGTCCAAAGGGGATCTGATACAACGACAGCACAGCCTTTCTCTGAAACAGTCTGTCTTCTCCATTGCTGTCCTCCAAGGTTTACATCATGCTCTTTAATCCAAAATGTCAAAGTTGTGTTAAAACCATTAATCAATGCAGAAAATGTTTACTCAGTTTACAAAACAAGTGAAAAGAATACAAAGAGTGGAGACTGCATGCAACTTTTAATGACACAGATGAGAAAAAGCATTTTAAGTTGGTGTTTGTAGAGTGGATAATGCATCTTTCATCACATGTGATGAATATTTTGTGATATTAACAAAGCTTCATTTGGCCTTGCAGCACAGTGAGATCCATTGTTCACGCCAGCATCCTGCTGGGAACTGAACATCATTTCTAATTCATGGGTTTAATCCAAACAAGGCTCTTTTTATTTTTGTTTGTGTTGCTGTTGATAATTACTTTGTTTCAGCAAAGCCCCAGTAACTATCAGGCTGTAGAAACATTTTATAGCTAAAACTCTTTTTGTATCACACTGAGTTAAATTATTTAATAAATAATAGCTTTTTACCTCTATTAAAGTATATACTGTATATATGCTGTTCCAGTAAATAGGTCATTAGCAGTAAAGACAGAACTTTTACCACCAGAGTCGCCTCAGGACTGCATAGTGACACATGGTAGCATCGATACCTTCTGGAGTTAATGTGTTCTCCTCATGCATGAGTGGGTTTTTCACAGGTACCCTGGCTTCGTCCTGTTCTCAGTCTTTAGTCCTCTATGGACTGGCGACTTGATGTAGTTTTCTAATCAAGTTGCTAGTTTAGATTTGTGGACTGTGTTTTTTAAAGTTAGGAATATTTAAGATCTTAGCTCTTTGATCAACTTCAACTTGGAGGAATGGATAATACTTCCAATAAAAGTGCAAAATGGACTTTTGAAGTTCAGCAAGCGTTTTTAGAGAGCACACGTTCTCACCACCCTGAATATTTAGTTTCTGCTACTTGCTGCTATGAAAAAAGTCAAATTGCTGAAATAAAAAAAAAGGTTTTGGTAAAAATGTAAAACAGACTGTAGAGGAGGAACAGGCTGCCCTTGTGACTCAGCACCTACCACCAGGGGCAAATCAAGCTCTTAAAAATGTGTGTGTATGTGTGTGTGCTTGTGTACATGTGTATGTGCTTGCGCGCTTGTGTGTGTGTGTGGGGGGGGTCTCTTATGGGGAAGTAAAATTCAACTACAAAGTGTCACTGCCTAATCGTGATATAACGTCAAACAAAAACAACCGGTGAAATTATCAAAAGCATTTTTCGGTTCTTATGATGAAAAACTGAAAAATAACTTGCAAAGAGCAACTTTCAAAGCTTCAAATGCCTCAAGACACAGCATAATGCCAACCCATGCTTCATTTGAGTCTGAGGTCAAACACAAGGCCAGTACCTCAGGTCCTGATACTATCACCATAGAAGAACAGCCTCTTTAGGAGATCAGCAGCATTAGAAGTCTTTGGTATCTGTTTTCCACTGTTGAAAAGATTAATGTTTGTTCAGCAGATCCAAACATGTATTAGCATATCTGAATTTGTGATAGTTGAATTCATAAAGTGCAGGAAAAAGTAATGTTAAATATCATGATAGACTGTTGAATTAGAGTCACTGAGGAGGAAAAAATAAATCTGAGCTGTTGAGAAAAATGTTGAAAATAATATTTTGAGGGAAAAAAACGCAGTTTATATAATAAAGTTAAAATGTTTAGAAAACAGTGGAATACTTTATTTATTAATTTGTGGAGCTTTGTGCAATCCTTCACTTTTTCTATTAAATATCGTAATGACTACACACACACACACACACACACACACACACTAGGTTGCCAGAGCATCAGAGAGAAAGAGAGAGAGAGAGAGAGAGAGAGAGAGAGAGAGAGAGAGAGAGAGAGAGAGGAGAGGGCGGAGCTCCGTGTCAGAGAGAGGTATGTTTTAAGAGGGAAGTGTAGTTCTCTTTTGTTATTATTATCAAATTGAATATATGCAATACAAAATATCTTAGAGGATACAAATCAAGATCCAAAACCAATCATAAACATACATGATATAAACCATTTTAGCTCATGAGCACAGATCGAGAGGGCAGTTCTTAATGGAACATAATGAACATCCTGAAAGTCTCTAACTCGTCACGCGCTGGTATCATCCAGTAGAATCACTGGTACCCAGGATATCAATACCAGCATCTATCTGCCTGGTTCAGCCTGTCAGTAATTAATCTGCCTAAAAGTGGGAGGGTGAAGAAATCCTGCCCCAAAAGGCTTGTTTACATCGGAGCACCCCCCCCCC
>SSNS01000521.1:313369-329478 GCA_006937985.1 Aphyosemion australe | reverse complement strand
AAACACTTTTCTGGTTCTGCTCCCTTCGCTGTGCTGTGAGGAAGCTGAACGCTGATGTAGTGCGGCGNCGGTGGTGATGGACCCTCTCTGCTTCTCCTCTCTGGAAGGAATTTCTTCTGCACACAGATCCTGCTCCCTCCGACTTTCTCCAGACGCTCAGTGGCTTCTGTCTTCATCCTGATGGGGCGCGTGAGTGACGCTAGTACCTGTTCGGAGGGATGATGGTTGCGCATCTCTCCGGTGACTGAAAAAGTGAGGCTGTTTTCTGACTAATTTAAACAATGGATCTGAAAGTAGAACCTGAGGAAATGGACTCCAGTCAGCCTCCACCCATAGAAGTTTTTGCGCACAACTCGACCCTCCACGGAATCTCCCACATCTTCACCTACGAGCGGTTCTGCATCAAGCGCTTCCTGTGGCTCCTGTTTTTCCTGGGCTCGCTGACATTCCTGCTGTACGTGTGCGTGGACAGGATCCACTTTTACCTCGAGTACCCGCACGTCACCAAACTGGACGAGGTCACGACCCCGGTCATGACGTTCCCGGCGGTGACCTTCTGCAACCTGAACGCGTTCCGCTTCAGCCAGATGACGCGCAACGACCTGTACCACGCCGGGGAGCTGCTGGCTCTGCTCAACGAGGGGTAAACACGACCACCAGCTGGGTCTCATGAGTCATTTAGTTTTTAGACCCAACTGCTCATTTGCATAATTGTTTGAAAGTTTGAAACCCTTTTTTCCTGGAGCCAAAACTCATTCTATTAGACTTTTAATTAAATTACCTTCATATTTCTGATTGATATCCCTGCTTCCTTCCTGTAAAAGTCTTCTACAGATTGGCACGCTTCCACGTTTCACTGAGGATTTGAATACTTAATCCACCTCTCACACTTTAGTCTCAGCCATCCAACGAGCCCCAGTTGTTTCCACCTTGTTGACTCTCTCAGAGCTGGAGAGCGAGCTTGTCAGGCTTGAATTAAGTGAGGCATCATAATCAGAAGACTCCAGCTGTTCTGTTGGTGCAGCTGAAGGCTCTGGATGCTGGAGCTGGCAACCTAGTGTGTGTGTGTGTGTGTAGAGCCTGCTCTCTTTGATTACCAGTGAAACGGTAAAGGTTTCTGGTCATTTATACGCTTTAATCCCCGTCTGTTTGAAATTCCAGCAAAGCTGCAAAGAAACTCTCCTGGTGTGAAGTTAAATCCACTTGTGTGTGAGCAGCTGAACGTTATTCAACAAGTTTTTTTTTTACTTTTTGGCATGAATGACACAAATAACACATTTCTCACAGAGATGACACAAGAGTCTAATTCTAGTTTGATTGCTTTGGGCTTTAATATGTCTGAAATGTTGACAGAGGCAGAAACAATAAAGCAAAATGGTTTATTTGTTTGACGTTATGAATGAATTATAGACATTTTAGACTGATTTCAGCCATGTTGAACAATAAGACACATCTACTAATCTCACATCTCCAACATTAGCTCATAAAGAATATACATGAGAAGGAAGGCTCTTCTCGTGTATTCAGCTGAACTGAAGAAGCTCATTATCTCGTAGCCGAGGTGGAGAAGCGGTGCAGTGGCACTCCGAGCTGTTTTTCCTCCGGCCAGATATGAAAGCGCCCGTGGCAGGAAATCCATTTAAGGCTTTTCTAAACGCATGTCTGATGTTTGGAACCACTGGTTTTGGAAATGTCTTGTGGCATGATATTTAAGTTTCACAAAGCCTCGACTGGTTTCACCAGCTCTTACCTGTGGGACTTTATCTCATAAGTGCCTTCTTGGCAGGTTGGTTCACTAATCAGTTGGTGCAGAGTCAGAACCTCCATCAAACACAGTCAGTTTTTATGTTTATGTCACAAAACATCCATCTTTAAATGAAATTTACACCAGAATAAAGTGATCAGTGGTATTATTCTTTCACTTCAGTCTCCTAAACAAGCTGCTGTAGCTGTTTTTCCCCTATAATCCATTAAAATGCATGTGGTGTATTAATCACATGTTTGACAAAAGATCAGTATAGATCATATTCATTCAGCAGTGCATTGAGCAATTTCTAAAAAGGTCCTTTATTTGTTGTTGAGTAAAAAAATTCCAAGCAATCTGCCCTTGGGTGAGTGCATTAAAATGGTGACATTTTTAATAAAAGCATGGTGGGAGATCACAGCGAGGGTAAAGAGCAGCAGCTTTTACAGCTTCTGCTCTTTCAGAACACTGCACCTTGTTCAGGTTTGTGTGAGCTCCATTAAATTAAAAAGTAAATGTCCAAGTGGATTAATGACAGCATTCACAGCCTTAGGCATCACTGCAGAAAAGCTGAGTGTAAGAAAACTCGTCTCCATGTCCGTCTAAAGAATCTTCTGACCTCCTTTAGCTCTGAGGTAAAAAAAGGCTCCAATGTTAACAGAATACAGCATAAAAACACTTAAAAGAAATCCAAAACGTTTTATTTTGAAAATACTCATCTGGAAGAGCACATTTCTGCAAATGATCATCTCACCAATGGAGCGCATGTGAAGCAATTATATAATAATAGACACCAGATCTTTTGTTGGGCTCTGCCAAATACACACGACAGCTCTTTTCTCATGCTCCAGAACACACAGACCTGTACTCTGTTATTAATGGGACCCTTTTGTGGCCGTCTCAGAATGAAGTCTGGGCTAACTGATCTCAGAGCAGCCTCATTGTCTCGGGTTTATGCAAAGGTACAGCGGTCCACTTGTGATCAGTTCATCACCCAAAACAAATTGCAATGAGACGCTTCAGATGGTTTCAGTTTCTGTGGAAAAAAGTGAGTCATTAACACTAAACCTTAAGGTTATTTAAAGTGGATTTTAGCTTTTTGTGACACTTTTGACTCATAGTGTAAAACATCCAGGTGAGATTTCAGGATAATTCTTCAGGAAAAACAGAAGAAATAGAAATTAATGGCAGGGAAAGGTTTACAAAACAGTGTTTTCATTGGCCAAAACCATCCTGACTTGTTTGAGATTAGAAAAAAAAAAACAGAAAGAGGACCAATCAGCTGAAGCATCAGGTCTGTTCCTGCTCCAGCAAATTCAAACTGAATCAAAACGGTAAAGATCGTAATAAAATACCAAGCTTCACCTTCACGAAGCCCAAATTTAGAGAGGGTTATGGTCTGAGCCTCCAGCTGAGCTCTCACACTGACATTTACTGATGATTTCACTGCTGCCAAAGAAATCCCTTTCTTCTTTCCGTACGCCTGACCTTAATAATTCAGTCAGATTGCGTTTGGAGGGTGCTATTCAGCTGGAGAATTCACATTAAAGTTTAACCAAACGTCTCTCGGCCAAAGCAGCCAGTCAAACAAAATTTAGGAGGCACCAGTCAAACACAAACAAACACATCTTTCTCCAGATACGTCAGACCTGAGTTGAGGTACGACGTAGCCCGGAGCTGGTGCACTGGCAGTGAGTGGACGACCGGGTTTACGGGCCTTCGTCTGGACTTTATTATGCGCTGTTCAATAAATCGCTACACTCTGGTAATGTCTTCTGTTTGAGAGCCAGCAAATGTCATAGAAAAACCATCATGCTACAGTTTTATTGTCAGATCTGCTGTCCCTTTTGATTTATTCAGGACCATTATTCTTAGATCTGCCGGAGAGGAGCGAATTTTCACAGAGGAAAACTCACAGCGTGTGCAAAACAAGTTCAAGGGCTGAAATTAATTCCTACAAGGCTGATTGTAGCGCATACCAAATCACAGGGCATTGCATTTGCATTTAAAATGAAGGTTTCTGTTTTTTTATCTGTTTTGTCAGGCATGACATCAGGGACAAACACCTTGTGGAGGAGAGCGTGCTGGAGAGCCTGAAGGTCAAAGCTGACTTCCAAAATTTCAAGCCGCGACCCTTCAACATGCGGGAATTCTACGATCGCACAGGTCACGACATTAAAGACATGCTGCTGTCCTGCCGTTTCCACGGCACGGAGTGCAGACCAGAGGACTTCAAAGTGGTGAGTCTGTGGACCCAGCTGTAATCAAATTACTCAGAGCAAATATTAGAGTACTGGACAGCAAATATCTGCTGTTCTCTGGTCATCAAAGGTTGAAAAAGTGATTTTTGGTCAGCGGATCTGAGGGAGCATTTTGGTTTCATCAACTCTTTTTGATATTTACACAATGTTTGCATCCGGCTAAGCTCTCTGTGATGTGATTGGTCAATACGCATCAACTAGGAAAAGAGAGAAAGTGCTGAAAGCCCCAGAAGCAGCCTTCCAATAGATTCTGCATAAATCTGCATGTGTTCATAAAGGGCAGTCCGATGATCAGTGAAGTTCACCCAAGTCATGCTGATTTTGGAATTATCAGGTTTTATCTTAGAAATGAATTAATTTCCGTGTGAATCCCACCAAACTGGGAATGACACCGCACCTTGTTTGCAATTCCTCATTTTCCGTCTTGAATAATGAAAAAATGAAAACCCTTCTCTTTATTTTTTAATCAATCCCTCGATGTTTTAATGTCACAAACGCAGATGTTACCTCTCTACATCTGCACCTGGATGGAGGAGCTTGGAATCATTTGCATTCTGTCCATTTTGTCCATCTTCGAATTTCACAGATATGAAAAAAATGCAAATAAAAAGCGTTTTTACATAAAACACAACGTTCAGTTTAGGGATGCAACGATACCACTTTTTTCCAAACCGATACGATACCGATACTTGGATCTGAGTACTCGCCGATACCGATTACCGATACCGATACTTGTACCACACACAAAAATGCAATGAATTGGAATACAGGCTTTTTTGGGAAACATGAGCAGCAGGTTCTTTTTGATGAAAATAGTCATCTCTGCATTTTCAGGTGTGAGCCTGTTTCTGCTTTCATTCACAATGTTTGAAACAGCTCCCCTATTGGTCAATATAGAAAACTACAACAGAAATGACAAGTCCCAGTGAAGCCACTTTCAGGCAACTGGTATCGGTACCTGGTATCGGTTAGCTTTTTTCTGGTACCGGTATCTGTATCGGTATCGGTATCGGCCCGATACCGATACCAGTATCGGTATCGGTGCATCCCTAGTTCAGTTAGGACTAGAGTACTATGACTGTGGTGGCGTGTAAATGGTAAATGGCCTGTATTTGTATAGAGCCTTCTTAGGGTTCTACAGCCCCCCAAGGCGCTTCACAAGACAATCAGTCATCCACACATTCACACGCTGGTGGTGATGAGCTACAATGTAGCTACAGCTGCCCTGGAGCACACTGACAGAGGCGAGGATGGCATACACTGGCTCCACCGGTCCCTACAACCACCACCAGCAGGCAAGGCCAGTTAAGTGTCTTGCCCAAGGACACAATAGCAGCATACTCTGATGGGAGCCGGGATCTAACCTGCAACCTTCCGATTACTGGACAACCCACTCTACCTCCTAAGCTACTGCTGCCCTGTATAGTGAGACATAAACAAAATTTGCACAAAAATAGGCAATACAGCCGAACCGACCGATTTAAATTCCTGTGCTGCAAATGGTGACGCAGAGTTTTTCTGGTGAGGCTGTGATCACAGATGGAGCAGAGCAACAGCTAAAGTCAGCACCCAGTCTGGTTAATTGATGTGTAGCCACTGAAATGGAAGTGATATTACAATACATTATTAATGCCCACCCACACAGATATTACACAAGTCTGTAACTACCCAAGTCAGAACCAAGCTGTAGGTACGTTCTGCTTCGTGAGGGCTTCTCGTGAAACGAGCTCGGTCTAAAACAAAGCATGCTGGTTAGGATCTGGACTAAGTTTTAGCTGCAGAGTGTTTCATGTAACATGACATTAAAGCCCGGCGGGAGCTTCAGCTACTCTCCTACAACTGTCGACATGAAATCACTTCTGCAGAAAATACATGCATGAAATGCCAAATGTGTTTTTGATTTGTGCTCAACACACAGCAGTTTTAATTTTTAACAAGATATGAAAACAATTCATTACAGGAGTCTGTCCCTCTGAGAGAGTGAATCATTCTTTGAATATGTTTTTGTTTTGTTTTTATGTGGGATGAAATAGATCATTTAGAGCATTTTAACGCTACTAAATCCTATGAATATAAACTCTTCCTCTTGTTTTATGATTTCTCCGTCCACACGTCCATAATTCTGCATCGATGCTATTTNCGTAATAAAATACCAAGCTTCACCTTCACGAAGCCCAAATTCAGAGAGGGTTATGGTCTGAGCCTCCAGCTGAGCTCTCACACTGACATTTACTGATGATTTCACTGCTGCCAAAGAAATCCCTTTCTTCTTTCCGTACGCCTGACCTTAATAATTCAGTCAGATTTCGTTTGGAGGGTGCTATTCAGCTGGAGAATTCACATTAAAGTTTAACCAAACGTCTCTCGGCCAAAGCAGCCAGTCAAACAAAATTTAGGAGGCACCAGTCAAACACAAACAAACACATCTTTCTCCAGATACGTCAGACCTGAGTTGAGGTACGACGTAGCCCGGAGCTGGTGCACTGGCAGTGAGTGGACGACCGGGTTTACGGGCCTTCGTCTGGACTTTATTATGCGCTGTTCAATAAATCGCTACACTCTGGTAATGTCTTCTGTTTGAGAGCCAGCAAATGTCATAGAAAAACCATCATGCTACAGTTTTATTGTCAGATCTGCTGTCCCTTTTGATTTATTCAGGACCATTATTCTTAGATCTGCCGGAGAGGAGCGAATTTTCACAGAGGAAAACTCACGGCGTGTGCAAAACAAGTTCAAGGGCTGAAATTAATTCCTACAAGGCTGATTGTAGCGCATACCAAATCACAGGGCATTGCATTTGCATTTAAAATGAAGGTTTCTGTTTTTTTATCTGTTTTGTCAGGCATGACATCAGGGAAAAACACCTTGTGGAGGAGAGCGTGCTGGAGAGCCTGAAGGTCAAAGCTGACTTCCAAAATTTCAAGCCGCGACCCTTCAACATGCGGGAATTCTACGATCGCACAGGTCACGACATTAAAGACATGCTGCTGTCCTGCCGTTTCCACGGCACGGAGTGCAGACCAGAGGACTTCAAAGTGGTGAGTCTGTGGACCCAGCTGTAATCAAATTACTCAGAGCAAATATTAGAGTACTGGACAGCAAATATCTGCTGTTCTCTGGTCATCAAAGGTTGAAAAAGTGATTTTTGGTCAGCGGATCTGAGGGAGCATCAACTCTTTTTGATATTTACACAATGTTTGCATCCGGCTAAGCTCTCTGTGATGGGATTGGTCAATACGCATCAACTAGGAAAAGAGAGAAAGTGCTGAAAGCCCCAGAAGCAGCCTTCCAATAGATTCTGCATAAATCTGCATGTGTTCATAAAGGGCAGTCCGATGATCAGTGAAGTTCACCCAAGTCATGCTGATTTTGGAATTATCAGGTTTTATCTTAGAAATGAATTAATTTCCGTGTGAATCCCACCAAACTGGGAATGACACCGCACCTTGTTTGCAATTCCTCATTTTCCGTCTTGAATAATGAAAAAATGAAAACCCTTCTCTTTATTTTTTAATCAATCCCTCGATGTTTTAATGTCACAAACGCAGATGTTACCTCTCTACATCTGCACCTGGATGGAGGAGCTTGGAATCATTTGCATTCTGTCCATTTTGTCCATCTTCGAATTTCACAGATATGAAAAAAATGCAAATAAAAAGCGTTTTTACATAAAACACAACGTTCAGTTTAGGGATGCAACGATACCACTTTTTTCCAAACCGATACGATACCGATACTTGGATCTGAGTACTCGCCGATACCGATTACCGATACCGATACTTGTACCACACACAAAAATGCAATGAATTGGAATACAGGCTTTTTTGGGAAACATGAGCAGCAGGTTCTTTTTGATGAAAATAGTCATCTCTGCATTTTCAGGTGTGAGCCTGTTTCTGCTTTCATTCACAATGTTTGAAACAGCTCCCCTATTGGTCAATATAGAAAACTACAACAGAAATGACAAGTCCCAGTGAAGCCACTTTCAGGCAACTGGTATCGGTACCTGGTATCGGTTAGCTTTTTTCTGGTATCGGTATCTGTANACTAGAGTACTATGACTGTGGTGGCGTGTAAATGGTAAATGGCCTGTATTTGTATAGAGCCTTCTTAGGGTTCTACAGCCCCCCAAGGCGCTTCACAAGACAATCAGTCATCCACACATTCACACGCTGGTGGTGATGAGCTACAATGTAGCTACAGCTGCCCTGGAGCACACTGACAGAGGCGAGGATGGCATACACTGGCTCCACCGGTCCCTACAACCACCACCAGCAGGCAAGGCCAGTTAAGTGTCTTGCCCAAGGACACAATAGCAGCATACTCTGATGGGAGCCGGGATCTAACCTGCAACCTTCCGATTACTGGACAACCCGCTCTACCTCCTAAGCTACTGCTGCCCTGTATATTGAGACATAAACAAAATTTGCACAAAAATAGGCAATACAGCCGAACCGACCGATTTAAATTCCTGTGCTGCAAATGGTGACGCAGAGTTTTTCTGGTGAGGCTGTGATCACAGATGGAGCAGAGCAACAGCTAAAGTCAGCACCCAGTCTGGTTAATTGATGTGTAGCCACTGAAATGGAAGTGATATTACAATACATTATTAATGCCCACCCACACAGATATTACACAAGTCTGTAACTACCCAAGTCAGAACCAAGCTGTAGGTACGTTCTGCTTCGTGAGGGCTTCTCGTGAAACGAGCTCGGTCTAAAACAAAGCATGCTGGTTAGGATCTGGACTAAGTTTTAGCTGCAGAGTGTTTCATGTAACATGACATTAAAGCCCGGCGGGAGCTTCAGCTACTCTCCTACAACTGTCGACATGAAATCACTTCTGCAGAAAATACATGCATGAAATGCCAAATGTGTTTTTGATTTGTGCTCAACACACAGCAGTTTTAATTTTTAACAAGATATGAAAACAATTCATTACAGGAGTCTGTCCCTCTGAGAGAGTGAATCATTCTTTGAATATGTTTTTGTTTTGTTTTTATGTGGGATGAAATAGATCATTTAGAGCATTTTAACGCTACTAAATCCTTTTAATATAAACTCTTCCTCTTGTTTTCTGATCTCTCCGTCCACACGTCCATAATTCTGCATCGATGCTATTCTGTAGAAAGATTTGTGTCCATTCCTGGTGGATGTTGGTAAATCATCACGAGAACTGCATCCTGAGGACGATTGACACTGTTTTAATCATCAGCTATGATTTGGTTGGGATGTACAGACCAGGCAGATTGACGTGGAGGTCAGCTGATGCTAAAGAGGAGAGGAGTGCGTGTTGTAGTGTTGCAGCTGCGCTCAGCTTCCTTTGAAGTGATGTTTCTTTTCATGAGCAATTTTCCTGCATAAAGCCAGTGAAAGCAGAACTACGGTGGAGTTTACGTCTGCTTCTGCAGTTCAAAGCAGGAAGTGAAGAGCTGCTGGACGAGAACCGAACTATACATTTTCTGCTTTTTTGTCTGAAGCTAATCAGATTTTCAGAATAAAATGTAGAAATTCCTTTTTTTTCAACAAGTGGGACAAAATATTAAATTGTGGATATTATGCAGCATTATTTGCTAGACGGACAACGTGTAGCTGATTTTAGAACAAACCTGGAGTCTGTTGTTTTCATTAGTCACCTTAAACACTGACACTTCATAGAAAAGTGGGACAAGTTGTGTCTTAGTGATTGTAGAGTTTGTTTAGATGAACTGGAAAAGAGAAAATCCCAATTAAACCATCTAAATCCAGCAGTTTTGTTGATGAGATTAATAGAAAATGATCAATATTTCATCTGTTTGCTGACAAAGTTGCTTTGTTGTCTCCTTCCAAAAGGTTCTGGTGTAGTTTGTGACTTCATCTGATTGAAAACCTCCATCAGGGGTGTTTAGATCTGGTCCTGAGGGCCACTAACCTGTTTTTTTGTTTTGTTTTGTTTTTTGCTAATGCCTAGCTCCAACACACCTGACTCTATGAGTCAGGAACTCCTTGAGTTCTACAGTAGTCAATCAATTAGCCTTTGATTCACATCAGGTGTGTTGGAGAAGATTAACACCAAAAGCAATCAGATTAGTGGTGCCTGAGGGTCAGGATTGGACACAGCTGACACATAGCTACAACGTTAGAGCTGGCGTTAAACTTACCCCGCCTTTTCACCGCATGTGAAAGCGTCGCGAAACGGCCGCATTACGTTTCAAGTCAATTTTTGACGCGCTATTCTTCCAAAACACATCAAACTCTGCAGTTCAGACAGGGTTAGACAGGAATCAAACACGAAAGAAGTGTAAAATATCCGGAAACCTTCAAAATAAAAGTCACATGCAGCGAAACGTATGTCATTTTCTGCGTAGAAAACATGGTACATTTGGGTCTCTCTGAAATCACGTGTGGTGTTGCACTTCTCCCGTGATTTTGTGACCTCACGGGATCAGCTGTGTGGAACGCTTTTGTGTCAGAAGCGCTCGCGGGCAAAACGCAGCTATTTCGTTACACGTCGTTTTCATGGCCAGTGGAACGCCGGGTTGCAGAGATCAATAGAGAGCTTTTAAAGCAGAGGTGCCCAATCCTGGTCCTGGAGATCCAGTATCCAGCAGGTTTTAGTTTTAACTCTGTTTCAGCACACCTGATTTCAATCAGCAGGTGATTAACAGGCTTCTGCAGAGTCTGATGAGTTGCTGCACAGGTGATTCAACCACTGAATCAAGCGTGTTGGAGCAGAGAAACCATTAAAACATGCTGGGTACCGGCCCTCCAGGACCAGGATTGGGGACCCCTGTTTTAAAGACAATACTGTTGACTGGTGACATTAAGACATCTTTAGCTGGAATGCAAAGACAAACATGTGATCTGAAGATAAACTGTCACTGTGATCCGTCACAGAAACTCACGCGTAATCATTTTAATCATTACGATGCACTCATGGTGTGTAGTCTGCGAGTCTGTGGTGTAAAAAAGCACGATAATGATTCAGATGAGGATTTGGTTTCAGGGAATTATGAAACAGAGCACTGAGCTTTCATGACACATATGATTAAACAGCCACAAGGAGATTCATGTTATCTAAATTAGGATCAAGGGGACAAAGATTCAGATTAGTGCTTGTATCCTGCGGACCAGGGTTTATTTATTTATTAGGTTGTTTTACAAATATCTAATTAGCACATTAATTCAGTGTGTTTTTAATCTAATCTGTGGGAGTTAATCTAAAATAAATAGTAAACTTTATTACTCCCTGGTTGTTTTTTGCACATTTTGACTTTGCCGACTGAAGAAATGGTGACACGTTACTGCAGAGGAGGCACAAGCAGGATGACAGAATTCAATTTAAGAGCTTCAGTCTCTGAGACCTGCAGGCTTACTGTCACAATGTCACGACTAACTGGGGAACCTGAAGTGAAAGCTATCTCTCGCTAATCTTGTTAGCAAGGTTTATGAATTTCAGACTTTTTGCTGTGAGGAGAAGAAACGTTCAGATTTTTATGAGCTGAGACCACCTTTCAAGTTGCCTTCAAGTTGCACCATAACAAGGCCTTTAATGAGGTTGTTTTCCTCGCAGCGAGAACAGGAAATATAATTTTCACAACCAAACAGTCCCTTGAGCTAAGAGGGGAAGGCTGTGGTTGTGTGGTGCTTTAATGATGCAGCGGCTGTTGGCGGAGCAGAAAGCATGTCTCCTCCACCCAAACATTGCATCACTTCTTTGCATTGATGAGCAAATCCTTCCGAACATTTGATTAGTTCTGCTTCAAGTCTTCCCAGCTCCGAAATAGGAATTCACTCCTGTAAACGTGTGTGTGTCATCTGAACTGTTTCCTACTGATGTATCTCCTGCTATCTTTGCTCATAATCGAAGCAAATTGTTAATTTTTGTAAATCGAGATTCCTAAAACAGCCCCTAGCCCAAATACCGTCTGTCTGCTGTGAGTGAAACGAGCAGGAGGGTCTCGGGAAATTACATTTGGCAGGAACATGGTGGCAGCAGAAAGGTATTTCCCTAGAAGAGCTGCAGGGCATTTATTTCTCCCCTCTGGTCACTCTTTTCTAATCTTCATCACATCACAGCTCCAGCTAACTGTAAAGTACACTTCCTTTGAAGGCCCTCTTTGATGCACGGCATTGTTAATCTTCTCAGCCTTTCATGGTAATGCGCTGGATGAATGGGGAACAGAAAGAATCCTGAATGGCTGATCTTTGTGAAAAGATCAAACCCAGAAAAAGAGGCTGATAAGAAGCTGTTTCTGATTAGAGTGCTGATTCAGGTCTCAGCTGAATTGATAGGAGCAGGGTTTTGTTGTTGTTTTTGAATAAATTCCTTTTCTAAATTATGTGGAAAACAAGCAAATGATTGTGCATGAAGCTTCCAGGATCAGATTTGCAAATAAAAATTCTGTTGATGTGTTTTTATTTGGAGATTTGTGGCAAACGTTGCCTCGTCAGTTGAGTAAATCCACTGAACTGTGGTCTCTTATTTAACTGTGTTCACATTACAGTTGACAGCTCAGTTCTGTTGGTCCTCTGAGAGATTTAGTTTGAGTTGAATTTCAAATTTATTGCGTTTTCTTCTAGAGAAGTTGATGAAGCAGGACTGAACCAGACATGTTTGTTCAACTTTACGGTTCAGTATAGCAAGACCGTTTGCAGACTGTCAGGATTTCTCTTCCTTCTTTTTGCACAATTACATCAGCCAATAAGTCCATTAGATCCTGTGATCAGTCTGTTAATTCTCACTTTGGTCATTTTGTTGCCTCAGAGAAGCAAACATGGAGCAGAAGAATACTTTGTATTCATGAGATTAGAAAGTAAAGGAGACTAAAACCAAGAGGCTCACTGGTTTTACAAAAAACGTTTGATTTCTTATTAGAGTTTTAGGAAACAATGATGGTAGTTAAAGGTTGAATTTGGAACAATTTAATAAAAAGCAAAATTGTTTTAAATAAAACCCTCCACTGGGTGTTTAGAGGTGTGCAGAATGAAGGTAGAGTATATCTACCAGCCACTAGAGGGCACCATTGCAGGTTTCCACATACAGTAAACAGTCTGCTCGGCACTGTGGAAGCAAGTCAAGCAGCTGCTTCTGAGCCCAGAAGATGTCGTTATCCTTCTCAGAAGAGGAACGCCCATAAAATATCTAAAACCAGAGTGAGTTTAGGTGAAGCCTACAACAGATGGACCCAAATAAAACATTTGCACGGCATCAAAACTCACGCGGAAAAGGCGAATTTTCTCATGGATAGAAAAGCTGTTGTTGCAACTACAACCTCCACACACTAGATGTCACTGTGGTGTTCGTGTTCCATATTCAGCCTTTAAATTTACTTTATTTTTAATATAGTTTATTAATATATAGTATATTAATGTATATAGTTTTTTAATATAATAGTCATAAATACTGGTATTTTATAAGTTTTCTTTGTTTAATATTTTGTGTGAATGCTCTCAGCTTGTATTTAACAATTATTAAATAAAGTAAATATGGACAAAACTTGTTAAAATATGTCTATGTAATGACTCATGTCCTTTTTACATTATTATCCATAATATTATGCTTTACAGCCAGTTTTGAGTGCACTGATGCTAATCAGCGGCCATCTTTGATGAACGTATTCAGGTCTAAATATTACTTTCTGGCAATCTTGTTCAAATCTTTTCTTGGATCATGAAACATTTTGGCAAAAACATTATCATCAGATAATAAACATCACTTTAATATGTCTTAACTGAACATCATGTTATAAATGTCTGTGTTTAATCACTTAATGAGGATGTTGATCATTTAAAACACACAGCTGCTGCTGCTGTAGTTAGTTTTCTCCCAAAGTAAACATGTTCATGCATAACAAAGGTGAACAGGAAGTGGAGCTTTTTGAAAGTTTCCTTTGCTTGTTTGTTTTAGATTGTTAAAAAAAACTCTCCTGCTGCTAGTTATTTTTGGTGGAAATGTGGAGGTCAGAACTGTTATTTGTTTCTTTGTCACTGACAAATTTCTCTGAAAAAGAAAAACAATAAGGAAACTAAATTCAGCCACCATGTCTGCAGCTGTCTGAACTTGCATTTGCTGGTTCCACTCACTCAAATTCACTTTGCACGATATTACAGAATCAAAAAGCTCAGTTATCAGATTAACTGAAGCGGTGCATGAGTATAGAGGCTATAGACAGTTGGGTTAAGACCGATAATATTGAGCTCTTTGACTCATAGCGACTCTTTAAGGACCAATCAAAAGCTTAAGCTGTTGTAGTGCAGTAATCAACAGCTCCCAGAGCTCCTCCTGCGCTCCTCAACATTTGAGAAGAATCATGTCTGCTAATTGGACTCTGAGGTATTTGTGGAGTTGACAGCAAACTGCTTATTCTAAAACCCACTCAGCAGTGAACTCCAGATGAGGGGAACCGAGTGCGAGTCTCACTCTGACAAGAGCATCCTTTGGTCTTATGCTCGGCCCTTTTTCTCTCATCAGAGTCGGGTTTTGACAAGCCCCACCTCGGGAACGGTTGTGCATTTGCCTGCTCCCAGCTTGCTGCTTTTGTGACAGTTCTGTTATAATCTCTTTACTCTGATTGCAGCTGTCATGTCTCCAGCAGCAACTTGCATTTGCAAGTTTTGCAGACGAAACAGAAAGCAAGCTGGGCCTCCGAGAGGAGAGGAGAGGAGAGCAGACGTCTGCATTTATGGATGTCATCATCTGTAGGCTGAGCAGGATTGTTTCAGGGCTACAGGTCTAAAACTTTAAGGATGCTGTAAAATTCTGATCTTCATGAAGGTGAATTACATTTTAGTCACGCTTCTGCAGGTTTTTCCAAACAGCACAGCTCACATCTAAGTGATGCACAACTTAAGTCATGTATGCAGGAATGAAATGTAAAACATTTATTTTATTTCCGGTGATGTGTAATTAAGTTCACTTTTAAAACTTAGTAGTAAACTCTCACGGGCTGAATTTTCAGAGCGACGGAGAGTTTTTATGGAACAGTTTGGTGTGTCTGATTAGCTGTTGACTTCTGCAAAGCTCACAATGATCCAGTTTAAGCATTTCAAGAAGCAACCCTGAGGGGAACGGTGAGCTGAGCTTTCTCCAACAGCTTCTGCCATCTCAGGAGTTAGAACAAAGCCAGACGCGGGAACAGAAACGTCCCCGAGGCTTGGATTTTCTCCGGGTGTTTTGGACCTGAAACTAGGCGACAGATGTGAGGCACAGCAGCCACCAAACCTCACCCAGCAGCTTTGGGTCAGCACAGCTGCTCTTCACAGCCAGACTCCTAAACTTGACAAGAGTTGTGTCAACTCCCAGTGGCAGTGTTTACCCCTCTGCTCTGTGCTTCAGCTCTTTGACAGTTTTCCACATTTGCCCTTCATCACAACTCCTTACGCAGTAAATTCCTCACACCCACTCCCATGGGCATAATGGTGCTCATTATGTTTTCATGCCACGCTCTCTCCTTTGTTTTCTTTGCCTCAGTGACACGCCTCTTTAAGCCCCCAATTCCTTTCCTTTTAAAAGAAGATTTCGATAAGAGAATAAACAGCAAACGTCCACGAGCATCTCTCCCTGCATCCATCAACTCCACAATATTATGAACATCCTCTAAGTAGATTATATAAATGTTTACCCCATGGTGCTGATGAAGAGGTATTTAGTGCTGACCAGCTCCAAACACTAATTGTTAACACATTAGCAGGTCAGCAGGTAAATGCTCATAATGGAGCGTGAGCTTTAATATGAAAGCTCTCTGTCAGGACGGAGGCTGCACCACACAGCAGGAGAGCTCCGACTCAACTCTGCTGCATCTGCTTTAAGCCAGCATATTAAACATACACGCCCTCTCATCTCTGCAGAACAAAACCTCCAAAATCAACAGTTGTAAAACACCGTTAAAGGTCATTTCTACACATTTTCACATGTTCATCAACTAAAAGAGAAAGTGCATCATGTTAAACCCACATACAGATAAAATCACATTGTAGAATTAATACAAATTTCATAATTATTAACCAAATCTGTATTCAAATAAAACCTTTCAAGATGTAAAGGTTTATAAAATCGAGCATGAATGAACTCCTAAATGATTTCTAACAAATGATGACATAATTTGTGTGTGTACGGTTAAATAG
>SSNS01000521.1:280884-308384 GCA_006937985.1 Aphyosemion australe | reverse complement strand
CTGCTTTAACATTTCTCTGAGCTTCAGAGCTCCAATAAGGCTCCATTACTTTAGTTTTCCCAACTAAAACCACAGCAGTTTGTGCTGCCATGATATTTCATAATCAAACTTTCATTATTATTCAACAAGTTTCTTTGTGTGGAATGCCTGGTGTGATGAGTTTGACCGGCTTTGGAGTGGATGAGTATTTATTGATGGAAATTCAGATCTGACTGTGGATTAAATAAAGATGTAAATGGATCACTTCCTATTCAAATAAACCAAGAGGAGAGAAGGATTTCATTATTATTGCAGGATATCAAACATATTAGAGAATAAAAAAACTTTTTTTTCTCTCCAAGTGAGAACAAATGTGATTCTGAGTTGTTCTGGTTATATAATGAAGCTGAGTGAACACCATTAGTCATTCTGCCCTGCAGTGACATCAGGTGAAACAGATTACTGAATGATGTTGGGACGATGATCCAGAATGCAGGACAAGAGTCACTGCAGCGTGTGTCCACGCTGGGGATGACAGAAGAGGTAAATTGATTTGGAGTTGGCTGTTTACTCTCTGTTGGTTCCTCTGATAAGAAGACCACAGCTGAAGCTGAGATGGCGAGCGACTTGTCAGGCAGGCGTCCTCTCTCTTCGTGTCCTCGGGTTGACGGGGACGCACCTGTTTAAAGTAGAATCAGCAGCTTATTATGCTGGACCATTCGTCTGCATCCTCCACCTGCAGATGCTGCTGTCTGCCCCGCAGGACCCCGCTGATCCAGCTACATCCCTCACACCTTCGCCTCAATCAACGCTTCTGTGCTCAATTAAAGGAAGAAGAAATTAGTCGGGCTGAGGGAGCGGCGTGTCCCACTTCTTCTATCACTCTGTTTTCATTTGACTTCCGGCTCATCAATTTGTTTTCAATTATGTGGAAGATTTTTACATCTCAGCTCACTGGGGTTTCCTCCAAGGTGATTCATTTGATGAGTTAACGCGCTTCCCAAAATGTCTCTAACTGCTGAAAACACGACTGCTCCTAGAATAACCCACCTAGGATTCATAAGGCTCAGCATCTCTGTCGTTGATCAGAGTCAAAAAACAAACATCTTTGAGATTTTGTAAGCGAACCAAAAAAGCAGCAACCACAGAGGCACAGCAGTGAGGTTTTCTTAAATTTCACCAGTGCATTTTTTAAAGTTGATGTTACACATCCATAATCTGGACATTATAATAATCTGTGTAGGTCGTAGGAGGAACAACTGGGTCTTAATCCAGACTCAAAAGGGCCTTCCGGAGGAATATTATCTGTAATTTGGATGCTTTTAGGTGACACTGACACAGAAATAAAGTCCTCTTTTCCATATTTTTTTATTTTCATGTATTTTAGTTCAACTGAACCAACGGAGAGTAATTTGAGAAAATGCTCCGAGGTGACCTGCAAGTGTTATAAAATAATACTGAAAATTTGCTTCAGCAGAATGTAAAGCATGGTTAAAATTGATAGTATGTGTACATGAGGAGTTCATTTATAAGGCTCATTATTAAAGACAATAACGTCATCATTTAGGGTCACTGAGCAATTAGAGCGTTTGTCTCCCTCATTATGACTCCATTGTTGCCTGGGACTGAGCGAGTGACTGAAGTGTGTGTTTGTCTCTTTAAAGGGTTATCGGCGCCACGCGTTTTCACCTCTGACACCTCATTAAAGACAGTTGTTTAATTATACACGGGTATCAGTGAGTGGAGATAATTTTGAGTGGCATTCACTAAGTGTAGCATTTGCATTTGAAGACAGACAAATGAGTTCTACTTTGTGTAAGTGGGCTGCACAGGTTCCGATACGGAGAAGAAAGGGAGAGAGCATAATGAATTGTTGTGGGTGAGTGAGACACTTTGGGAGCAGGAGGGAAAAAGGCAGGGAGAGGAGAAACTCTAACTTTGGATGATATTTCTAAAAATAGAACTGTCAGGATAATCGAATGAAATGAGAGAACAGAAACAAACCCGATGGTCAGACTTAAGTCTTAACACATAGTTGACCTCTGACCTGATCTGTGTGTGTTTTTGTGTTTTCTGTCAGTTTGTTGACAAAAACACGATTTAGTGAATGTTTAAGACGAAGGTCAGAAGGTTAGTTAAGCAGCATCATAAAGTTACTCGTGTGATGCAGCAGAAGTGCTCATGACAGGAAATCATGCTGGACTGGTTGAACTAAACAAGGATTTGGGTTCAGTGGGTAAGAATTACTGCAACAGGACCAATGAGCAGAATATGTCAGATAGTTTAGAAATAAAGTGACCCGTTCTTTTAAATGTTTGCAGCTAACTGACTCGTTTGTTGTGAACATTTGTGAGTGAAAACATTGAGGGTTAAAGGTCAATAGGTAACAATTTTGTTATCTAATATATAATAAAATCTCAGACTTAAATTTTTTCATTTAGAAATTTTGAAAAAAGTCATGCAAAAGTCTAAATTTAGTTTCCTGTGTGCATGCGTGCCTGTGAGCATGCGTGCATGTGTGTGTGTGCAAGTGTGCGTGCGTGCATGTGTGTGTGCGTGCATGTGTGTGTGTGTGCAAGTGTGCGTGCGTGCGTGTGTGTGTGTGCATGCGTGCATGCATGTGTGTGTGCATGCGTGTGTGTGTGCGTGCGTGCGTGCATGCATGCATGTGTGAGTGAATGCATGTGTGTGCATGCATGTGTGTGTGCATGCATGTGTGTGGGTGCGTGCATGTGCGTGTGTGCGTGCATGCATGCGCGTGTGTGTGCATGCGTGTGTGCATGCGTGTGTGCATACATGCGTGCGTGCATGCGCGTGTGTGCATGTGTGCGTGCACATGCGTGCGTGCATGCGCGTGTGTGCATGCGTGCGTGCGTGTGTGTTTGTGCATGCGTGCATGTCTGCGTGTGTATGTGAGGGTGTGTGTGTGTGTGTGTGTGTGTGTGTGTGTGTGTGTGTGTGTGTGTGTGTGTGTGTGTGTGTGTGTGTGTGTGTCTGTGTCTGTGGATCATTGAGAAAACTTTTAAAAATTCCAAAAATGTCCATGTCACTGACTCTGGGTTAAGTTGTCAGAAGATCCCAGCATGCACTTGGATGCCCTCAGGACCTTCTTGCAGAGGAACCTTTGAGCCAGCTGATCATTAAAACATGTGGCCTCAGAGGAACGACTAGAATCAGGTTGTAAAAAAGGAAAACCAAACTTTTCATGAAGAAATGTTTGTGCTTTATCTCAGGACTCTGAGGTTCACTGATAAGCATTCAGAGCACTGTTGCTGCTCTCAGATGCAGAGCATCTTGGGGAGCTAAAGGTGTGGCAAACTAAAAACTTATGTTACTGAATCTCTACTTCCTTCCTCTTTTACCCTGAACAAACTCCTCCAGCTTTGTGTAATGCTGGTTCTGCGGGTGTGAGCAGTGTTCCTCCCAGAGCTGGATGTTTTCTACACAACTTGAAGGTGTTTGTTGCTTTTTCAGATTTCAGACCTGGAGCCTCACATGTCATTGAGAAATGCCAGAGTGCAGAAGCTGCTCTGAGCAGAGAAGAGAGCTGTGCATCTTTATGTTGGGCTTCTCTCTGCTTTGCACCACAGTCAGGTGCTCATCGTTTGATTGCATTATTTATTTCGATTTTTTTAACACACCATCATCTTGACTGATGCTTCTCATTAGTGGCTCCTCAGACCTGAGCTGTCATGTGAAGACAATTTAGGCTTTTATTTTTCTTGTTTTCTTACTGAAGTTGATTTTGGAAAAAAATTATTTCTCACCTTAAATAAAGTGACAAACGTGCTGCTAAAAGCTTCAGATGAAGCATGAACCTGAAGCAGAATCTGCATTTAGGATTACAGCTAATTTCAGCCTAAACAAGCTTAGAGTCCCAGTAACACCCCCCTCCATATCTCCATGGAAACCTCTGTCTGTTACGAGGTAACTCACGCCTGACCCTCAACTTTCACTGACACCATTCGCCTATATTCTCCAAAGGATTTCTAAAATGCATCAGTTTCCATTAAAAA
The DNA here is from genome assembly GCA_006937985.1 of Aphyosemion australe. Lineage (NCBI taxonomy): Eukaryota > Metazoa > Chordata > Actinopteri > Cyprinodontiformes > Nothobranchiidae > Aphyosemion > Aphyosemion australe. Next base: position 304,389 of record SSNS01000521.1, on the reverse strand, counting down.
TGAAACGGGAAAAACACACGGCTGAAACATTCTAGCTGATAAGGAAACAGCTGAATATAAATAATAATGGATGTAGACAGTAATCTGCAGTTTGGTGTTTATCTGCTTGAATCATAATTGATCACAGACCGGTTTGCTGCTTGTGTAGAAGATTATTTACGATGGCTCTTTTCTTATTTTCAGGAGTTTGGATGTTATTGCTGATCATTTTTCACATGAACCCAGTCAGCCCATCGCTCCTTTTTCATACATCTGCTCTGGCTTTTCCACTTTTCTCAGCATCACTTTAATGGAAGTTATTCAGCTTCAAGCCTCCAGCCATCGAAATGTTTTAGACTGATTAGATAATAAAGGTGTGACTGAATACATTCATCAGGTTTTGTCATCACAAAACTGCTCATGCTCATCTGAAGCTCAGCTGGAATGGTTTTGAACCTGCTCTATAATTTAATATAACCCAAAAGGAAAAATAAATCAGAAACTGGTGAGTTTTGCATCTTTTGTTGAAATGTTTGTCCCTGATTTGCATTTATGCGTTTGCTTATTTAACACATGAAATAATGATTGCTTTTCAAACTTTTGCATAAGGCCTGGCTTTTATTTTTGTAACAACAACTTATATTAAATTAAAGTTTGCTTCCCATCTAAGTGAGGAACCTTTTCTCTCTGAAGCCTTTTGTCTTAGAAATTAGAAAGTTAGAACATCAGTTATTTATGAACTCGTGATAGTTATGAGTGATTAAACAAGTTTTCCTTTTTTAAGTATTTTATTTTCCACAGCATTTGTAACTTTCATTTGGTAGCATTTGTAGATTTTGGCACTTACTGCCGTTCGACCAACGATCCAGGCTACTTAATGAACTTAGCTAAGTTTATGATAGCGCTACAATAGTGATGCTAGTTTTGTGTTGGCATTGAACTCAGGGCTGCTAACTCACACGCAATAAGCATGAGATACATTTGACTGTCTCACACGCTCACGCCACACCTCACACTGAAAAAAGTTTGTCTACCTGAGCTTCACATTGCATCACACAACTTCTCAATCCCCAGTGAGTCGTAGCGGATGGCTGCTCATACTCACCCAGGATCCTCTGGAGGTTTCTTCCTTTTAAAAGGGAGTTTTCCTTCCCACTGTCGCTACATGCTTGCTTAGTATGAGGATTGCATCAACACACAGTCAGTGTCTTGATGCAATCTGCTGGGTTCCTTATATAGGAAACTTTTTTACTGATTGGCTTAATGAACTTATCTGTATTGGAATGTTTACTTTGTGAAGAGCCTTGAGATGATTCTTGTCGTGAATTGGCGCTATATAAATAAACTGAATTGACACTTTTTTATTTACATATTGTTCTGATCGGCCCATTAAACCAGTAGGCTGTATCAGCTGCCCGATTAAAGACCAGGTTCACTGTAGAAACCGTGTGTTCTTGTTTTTTTTTTTAACTATCATCAGCTACTCTGAGTTTAACTTGCAGGCTAAACATAAAAATAGTTCTCTATCCCTATTTCCTGCATTAGCCACTGATAGAAAATAGACAGGGAAACTCTTAGATTAGAAAAGCCACCTTAGCACATTATAATGTCAAATTATCATTCATGGACTCACCCACCTTGGCTTGTAACGGGCAAAGTTGTGTTGATTTAGCATCCAGGAGAGAGCAGAGCACGTCTCGTCTAGTAGAAGCTAATCGTTAGCATTAACAACGCCACAACACAACAACGTTGCAGAGCAAACAAGAGTCAGATGTAGAGTCATGTTGCTTCCATATCATGATTAATGTGGGTCTGTGGCTAATTGCTAGTTCCCTTCACTAACATTGGGTTTGTCCAGCCGTATCATGAGACACCTACTCCCTCTGGCTCTGGTGTGCAGAGCTATGTTGGATGAAGATAATGTGATATTTTGGGATCTTCTGAAATGGAGCGAAAATGCAAACAGGGAACAGAGAAACTGTGAGAACAAAAAAATCTAGGGATGCTTGATATTGCCTTCTTTTTTACTGATATCTCGATATTGTCTGACTCTTGATTTCCGATACCGATATATGCTGTCCCCCTCTCATAAAAAAGAGAAACTAAAACATTTTAGGTTGCTAACATCATGTATCTCCTATCAACTTTAAACATTTGTGTGCAAAATGAAAACTACTTCAATTTAGGTTACTAATAGGAAAAGTGCCATGTTTAATTTGTCTCCAACAGCATGTGTGGATTAGTTAGTAATGTATATTTTCTGTTTCTGTATATTGTAGCTGTGGTGATAAAGCATCTATAAAGATCTTCAGATAAGAAAAGCAAGCCTTGGGTGAAGATTCTTGTTTTTGTTTTAGTGGGTTGTCAATGCACAGGGCAAATTTCACAAGTTGTGCCAGATAAACTAAATTATCTCTAAAGCTTTACCTCTGATCTGTTATATTTTCACATTGTGAGAGAAATATTGCATTAATTAAATGCAATATACATGTCTTAAAGAAAAGTCGGGTATAACTTTAAGGTTGGCAGTGAGCAAGAAACACCATGACTGAAGCAGGAATTGGTACAGAGGGGTCAGTCCCACTGGAAAGGTGTTAATCGTGCAGAGAGCACGAGTAGACTGTAGCCGGAGATATTTCTCCAAATCCTTAAAAACCTAAAGTGGTCACATTAACATTTACTGGTTATGCATTCCAGATAATTGTTCCTAGTAATATTTAATATTCCAGATATCCGTAACAGAGTTTTCTACAGCAGAGAACACCGACTGGCAGAAGGAATTTAATGATTGTTTGAAGGTTAAAACATTAAAGGGGAAGATTCATAACCCCCTCTTGTTGTCTGGGACAAAATATATCAAAGCACCTGTTTTTGTAGAACTGGATCTGCTAGACAAAAATATGTTTTTTTACCTCTAAATTAAAAAGACGCCTACAAATCCCCTCGAAATGAAAATGTTAAAATACGTTTTTGTTCTCCTTGGATGACAAATAAACATCTGAAAGAAAATCTTTTTGTCCTTGACGATGAATAAATAGATTAGATTTCTAAAATGTGTTTTCTGTGATGTTTGTCTTTTCCTGTCGTTCCTTTTCTCTGACAGCTCAGCGTGGTGTCCGAGTGGGGAAACGCAACAAGCTCCTTCCTCCTGACCTATTATTCTTTGAAATACAGTGAACAGCAAATAGAAAAATAGCTGAACGTTGCCCTTTGTTCACAAATCCCACAGCAAAGTAACTTGTTAGAGTGGTTTTACACATGGAAGCTGTTTAAATTACCCATTTTTGAAAGAAGAGATTTGTTTTATCTTGTGTAAAAAGAAATTAAAGGTAAACTGTTATAATGTTGTTGAATAAATTCTACATTAAATCATTTTTATAAAAACAAGACACTGTTGAGCTGGTTTGACATTGTGTCCCAGTTGTTTCGGTCTCCAAACAGGATGTTTTGTTCAACATGTTGACCTTTGTGAGCTGTCTGTTATCTTGCCCCTAGCTTGGATCTTCACGTGTTGTTGCCCTGAGCCAGGCCAGGTAGTGACAGCAGGAGTTTGAGAGCTGGAGTTGCTTACATGCATAATCTGCAAAATGAATTAATCTCCTGGTATTCACCAACAGCATGTGACAAGCTGAGAAATGTAAGGTCTCAGCGGGTTTCTCTCAGCGGAGTGTGAAATTTGTCACACAGAGGAGGTTCACTCCAGGGGTGCAGCCGCGGGGCCCGTTTTCCCTCGTGACAGTTTTACCGCCCTCTAAACTGCACCAAAAAGTGTCAGGTCTTAATGGCGGTGTTTGTTAATTAGCTGGCTCCTCCCACCTTTGCTGGGCAGCAGTTTGGGAATAGCAAAATGAAAGACATTTGATGGAGGACGGGTTTGTCATTTGCACAGAAGCAGAAAGGTGCTCTTCTGTGGGGAATGTGCTGCAGCAGCGCCTGATGTTTTCTTATTAATGAGGGTGATAGCTTCCTCCTCTGCTGGGCTGCAGTTCCCAGTGATCAGATTGTCTGGTAAACAAGAGACCGTTCACTGACCAGCTCTCGCTCACATGAGTTCATCCGCTTCAGTTCAGACACTCAGAGGTTGCATCATCATGCTATCCTAAAATAGACCAACGAGCACGCCAGTGTTCCACTAGAGGAGTGATGCTTGTGTGTAGTATGAACATTCTCTTACCCTCTATCATGGAATGCTACCACTTCAGCCACTACTGGTGTGGTTGTGAGGGTTTCTGAGGTTGGTGTATTCATAGTGTTCAAGATCTGGTTCCTTATATCCTGTTCATCATTTCCTTTAGTTCCTATTGGTTGCTCAGCATCTGTGGTCATCTCAGCTGTTCCCTGTCAGAAACCATGAAATCCAGTATACTGTTGCCATGACAAACGACAGGTGGTTGTCCTCCTTTCCTGGTCCTGCTCTGTACCAATTTTTACTTGTTAATTTACGTACCTAGCTCAATTTGCTACCATTAAAACCTTTTTGAATTGCAGCTGCACGAAACCTTTCGGACATACGGCAGAGACAACACACCACACGAACCAAATTCACTCACGAACATTCCCAGATCATATGGGAAATGTGATTTCAGAGTAAACAAACATGGCGGAAGAGGAGGAGGACTTGGATTTCCCTCGCTCCGTACAGCATGCATCACCTCACTTTCTGAATGGCTGTACATCACATTCACCAGGCTCGCTTGTTTTTCAGGACACACCACTCATGCTGCAATATTGAGCCAAGACAATCCAACATGTTGAATTTGTGATTGCAGTGGTCCCAACGCCCTTCTGAACAGACCCAGGTGCTCTTTATGTACCACACACTGCAGGAATATCAGATAAGATTATCTTTGGGTAATCAGGTGCATCTTTAACATTGTTGAAAGCGGCGAATCGCATCAGAAATGTTCCTAATTGTCTTGCCGTGTGAACCGGGGCTTAGTGATGTTAGTTCTGACACTAAAGCCCTGAGGTCTGTGCCAAGGGAGGGGCGTGTCCAAATGATGCTTATGTCTTGTTAACTGGTTCAAGTTGCTGTAAATGACAGATGTAACGTTGTTTAGAAGACAGTTGCATGACTGGGTGATGGCGTACTTGAAAATGTGTTATTAAGTCACCAAATAGGTAAAAGGTACTAAGGTGCAATATAATGTTCACCAACTAAAATCAGTAGAAGGTTAGTGGGCTGTTTGTATACTGGTCTTGTCTGACTTTGGAGAGGAAGGTTGAGGGTTTGAACCCCAGATCAAACTCATCTCTACTAACCTAAAATCACCCTCAACCTACGAAAGAGCTGATTATAATTCATGTATATAAATATCAAAGAAAAGAAAGTACCAGAGCATAACACACACACACACACACACACACACACACACAGACACAAAACCCCTTATCGCTCACATCTGCCTTCATTTCTGACACACTGTAATACCAGTAATTAACAACCTTTTAGGCGTTTTCTTCTCCAACAGACTCTGAATGTTCTGACACCTTTTCTGTAGAAATCCAAGTTGATCACATTCGTTGTTTTGCTGCTTCATCATTTTTAGTTATTATGATTAAAAAGACCAAAGGAAACCAGATATTCAGGTCATTAACAGTTTATTAAGACTATATCAGAAGTTTATACCAGATTCAATTAACCGTGTGGGTGAGCTAGTGGCAGTTGACTTGTTTTTAACTTGAAGTTTTAATATTTGGATTTCAGTCATTTATAAGAGTCACTGTTTCATGTAAATAGTAAGAATTTCATTGAAGGAAAAAGCATTCATTAAAATCAGATTTGGCCTAGACTCAAATATCATAGCAACAGATGGATCTCAACAGTGTGCATCTTATGTGTTTCTTTGGTAGTGCTCCATCCTGCATCTGAGACATCTTATCATTCCTTACGCAAAGTAGGGTAACAAGGTCGTCAGGTCAACTGTTCCTTGATGTCCCTATAGATCAAGATGCAGACAGTGGGGTGATCTCTCATTTTGCTGTGGCTGCCCCCGGACCTACGAACCACCACAGATCTGTCACTCTTTAAAACTAGACGCAAAACATATCTTTACCGTCAAGCTTTATCCCTAGGGGTCCCCAAACTCTTTACTTATGGTCTTATTGATTGATTGATTGATTGATTGATTGATTGATTGATTGATTGATTGATTGATTGATTGATTGATTGATTGATTTTTGGAAAGATTTTATTTGTCACAAGGTACAAGAAATTTGCAGAATTCCTTCTTAAAATGAGCAAATCATGAATACACACAGCAAAAAATGTCACATTATTATTATTATTATTATTATTATTATTATTATTATTATTATTATTATTATTATTATTATAAAAGTGTGTGCAAAGTAGATTGCATGTTACAGTGTGGTCCTGTGCAGCTGGTAAATGGTAGTTAGCATCATATATATTCTAAACCTGATAATTCAGTATCATATAGCACATGGTTGGACAGCTCAGCACTTGATGCATAAAAATGCATGAGTTTGGGGATCTCCTATATGTGCTGCACTTTTGGATTTCAACCATAGACCACAAAACACTTCATCTGTGATGAGCTCTCTTATAGCAGAGTCTGAGTGAAAGGGAGTAAAGTCTAGAAGACAAAACACTCTGGATTGCAGAGGAAAAGCTGTTGGAGTCAGACTGACTAAAATTACAAGTTATAATTCACTCATCATGTCAAATTCTTCAGCCCTTTGTCTCAACAAATAGTTTTATTTCAGGATATTGCGTGGCTGCATGTTCTTTTGCATATTATGCAGGTTTTAGTGCTGTTTTCACAGCACAGAACCTACAGAAACGTAGTAGCATTTCTACAGTGGTGATCAACTCATACCATATAAACAGTATGCAAAGAAAACATTTTATGATGGTAAAGACTAAAGTGACTTAGGTCGGTGAGGATTGTGTGAAACATTAAGCTGTAAATTAAACTGAAACATGCAATTTCTGTCGCTCTCCAGATCTGTTAGCGAGTTCACGTCAGGTGTCGGGTGAAATACGGCCTTTTGGCTCTCCTAAATGAATTCCCCCTCATGCTGCTGGAAGGTGATTATGGTTTAATATAATGCGCTGCGTATAATTAGACAGGCATGAAAGAGACATCCACATGGATTTAGACATTTAAAGAAGCAAACAGACACACGTCTATTCACTAATGACCAGAAGTACCATCTAGTACAGGTAATCAGCCTTCGTACACAGGTAGCATTTATGCACAGGTAACTTCATGTCTTCATGTCAGCAACTAGATTGAATGAAACAGCTATTTCTAAAAATCTGTTAAATATTTACATCTTATTATTACACACACACACACACACACACACACATCTATGTGAGCCAATTGTAAAACTGGGACAAAAAATGACTTACTCAGCAGATGTCTTGTTTATGTTTTCACTGAATTGTTTTAAATGCATGATTAAAATGATGAAAGAGCAAGTTGTCAAGATGCAATAAACCTTTTAATTCTCTTGATTAATTTCACTTATTAAGACACCTTAAAGTCTTAAAATAGCCACGAAAATAAATCATCATTAAGATGACGTCCATTCATGAGCTCTTCTCTCTCACTGGCCATTAATCACAAATGCTTCTCTATCAGCCAGTTGTCTGCACAGTTTCTGTTTGTGTGGCATGAAGGCTCCTAAATAAAAAAAATCCATTGGCTCTACAGAAAAAATACAGAGTATCTCCCTGCCAGAGGCGGACTGGCCATCTGTGAGTTCTGGAGACTTACAGGGGGCTCTAAGTGCTGACGCCGAATTTTCATCCCAGTCCACTCCTGCTCCCTCAGGATGTTTCATTTGTTTGCAATCTTCCACTTTTGCACTAGATGTTATTAAAACCTTTAGACTGTTAAACTGAATGTACAAGAAGATGCCAACAAGTGTTGCAAAATAAAATATGTTTTTGTGAAATGTGCAACAGGACAATAAATCTGCAACCTGCACAAGCAGTTTTGCACACCTGCTATTAGGAATCGTTTTTGGCCTTAAATGCAAAAGATACGGAAGCCCTGAAAGGCAACGGAAAAAATATTTTTTTTCTTGTGGAATTTTTCTAAGTCTTTTTTATTTTTTATTTTTTACTAAGCCCAGAAAGGCAAAATGAAAAAAAAAATTTTTTTCTTGTGGAATTTTTCTAAGTCTTTTTTATTTTTTATTTTTTACTAAGCCCAGAAAGGCAAAATGAAAAAAAAANACTCACACGCAATAAGCATGAGATACATTTGACTGTCTCACACGCTCACGCCACACCTCACACTGAAAAAAGTTTGTCTACCTGAGCTTCACATTGCATCACACAACTTCTCAATCCCCAGTGAGTCGTAGCAGATGGCTGCTCATACTGAGCCAGGATCCTCTGGAGGTTTCTTCCTGTTAAAAGGGAGTTTTCCTTCCCACTGTCGCTACATGCTTGCTTAGTATGAGGATTGCTGAAAACACACTTACACCAGTCAGTGTCTTGATGCAATCTGCTGGGTTCCTTAGGAAACTTTTTTACTGATTGGCTTAATGAACTGAACTGTATTGGAAAGTTTACTTTGTGAAGTGCCTTGAGACGACTCTTGTCGTGATTTGGCGCTATATAAATAAACTGAATTGAATTGAATTGAATTGTACTGGGACGACAGTACCAACACTTTTTTTATTTACATATTGTTCTGATCGGCCCATTAAACCAGTAGGCTGTATCAGCTGCCCGATTAAAGACCAGGTTCACTGTAGAAACTGTGTGTTCTTGTTATTTTTTTAACTATCATCAGCTACTCTGAGTTTAACTTGCAGGCTAAACATAAAAATAGTTCTCTACCCCTATTTCCTGCATTAGCCGCTGATAGAAAATAGACAGGGAAACTCTTAGATTAGAAAAGCCACCTTAGCACCTTATAATGTCAAATTATCATTCATGGACTCACCCACCTTGGTTCGCAACGGGCAAAGTTGTGTTGATTTAGCATCCAGGAGAGAGCAGAACACGTCTCGTCTAGTAGAAGCTAATCGTTAGCATTAATAACGCCACAACACAACAACGTTGCAGAGCAAACAAGAGTCAGATGTAGTCACGTTGCTGCCATATCATGACAAATGTGGGTCTGTGGCTAATTGCTAGTTCCCTTCACTAACATTGGGTTTATCCAGCCGTATCATGAGACACCTACTCCCTCTGGCTCTGGTGTGCAGAGCTATGTTGGATGAAGATAATGTGATCTTTTGGGATCTTCTGAAATGGAGAGAAAATGCAAAAAAGGAGCAGAGAAACTGTGAGAACAAAAAAATCTAGGGATGCTTGATATTGCCTTCTTTTTTATCGATATCTGATACATCGATATTGTCTGACTCTTGATTTCCGATACCGATATATGCTGTCCCCCTCTCATAAAAAAGAGAAACTAAAACATTTAGGTTACTAACATCACATATCTCCTATCAACAAAATGTCCATTTCCATCCATCCATTTTCTCCCGCTTATCCGGAGTCGGGTCGCAGGGGCAGCAGCCTAAGGAGGGAAGCCCAGACCTCCCTCTCCCCAGCCACTTGGGCCAGCTCCTCCGGGGGAATCCCAAGGCGTTCCCAGGCCAGCCGAGAGACATAATCTCTCCAACGTGTCCTGGGTCTTCCTTTGGGTCTCCTCCCGGTTGGACGTGCCCGGAAAACCTCACCAGGGAGGCGTCCAGGAGGCATCCTAATCAGATGCCCGAGCCACCTCAACTGGCTCCTCTCGATGTGGAGGAGCAGCGGGTCTACTCCGAGCCCCTCCCGGATGACCGAGCTTCTCACCCTATCTCTAAGGGAGAGCCCAGCCACCCTGCGAAGAAAACTCATTTCGGCCGCTTGTATCCGCGATCTCGTTCTTTCGGTCACTACCCAAAGCTCGTGACCATAGGTGAGGGTAGGAACGTAGATCGACCGGTAAATTGAGAGCTTCGCCTTTCGACTCAGCTCTCTCTTCACCACGACAGACCGGTACAACGCCCGCATCACTGCAGATGCAGCACCAATCCGCCTGTCGATCTCACGCTCCACCCTTCCCTCACTCGTGAACAAGACCCCGAGATACTTAAACTCCTCCACTTGGGGCAGGACCTCGTCCCTGACCTGGAGAAGGCATTCTACCCTTTTCCGACTCAAGACCATGGTCTCGGATTTAGAGGAGCTGATTCTCATCCCAGCTGCTTCACACCCGGCTGCGAACTGCTCCAGCGAAAGCCGGAGATCACGTTCTGACGAAGCCAACAGGACCACATCATCTGCAAAAAGCAGAGACCTGATCCTTAGGCCACCAAAACGGATCCCCTCACCACCTTGGCTGCACCTAGAAATTCTGTCCATAAAAGTTATGAACAGAATCGGTGACAAAGGGCAGCCTTGGCGGAGTCCAACTCTCACCGGAAACGAGCCCGACTTACTGCCGGCAATGCGGACCAAGCTCTGACACTGGTCGTACAGGGACCTAACAGCCCGTATCAAGGGGCCTGGTACCCCATACTCCCAGAGTACCCCCCACAGGGCCCCCCGAGGGACGCGGTCGAACGCCTTCTCCAAATCCACAAAACACATGTAGATTGGTTGGGCGAACTCCCACGCACCCTCCAGGACCCCCCCAAGGGTATAGAGCTGGTCCAGTGTTCCACGGCCAGGACGAAAACCACATTGCTCCTCCTGAATCCGAGGTTCGACTATCCGACGGACCCTCCTCTCCAGAACCCCTGAATAGACCTTACCAGGGAGGCTCAGGAGTGTGATCCCCCTGTAGTTGGAACACACCCTGCGGTCCCCCTTTTTAAATAGGGGGACCACCACCCCGGTCTGCCAATCCAGTGGAACTGCCCCCGATGTCCACGCGATATTGCAGAGCCGCGTCAACCAACACAGCCCCACAGCATCCAGAGCCTTAAGGAAATCCGGGCGGATCTCATCCACCCCCGGAGCCTTGCCACCGAGGAGTTTTTTGACCACCTCAGTGACCTCAGCTCCAGAGATTGGAGAGCCCAACCCAAAATCCCCAGACTCTGCTTCCATCCTGGAAGACGTGCCGGTGGGATTGAGGAGGTCTTCGAAGTACTCGGCCCACCGATTCACAACGTCCCGAGTCGAGGTCAGCAGCACACCCTCCCCACTGTAAACAGTGTTGGTAGTGCACTGCTTTCCCCTCCTGAGACGCCGGATGGTGGACCAGAATCTCCTCGAAGCCGTACGGAAGTCTTGTTCCATGGTCTCACCGAACTCCTCCCACGCCCGGGTTTTTGCCTCTGCGACCACCCGAGCCGCATTCCGCTTGGACTGCCGGTACCTATCAGCTGCCTCCGGAGTCCCACAGGCCAAAAAGACCTGATAGGACTCTTTCTTCAGCTTGACAGCATCCCTAACCGCCGGTGTCCACCAGCGGGTTCGGGGATTGCCGCCACGACAGGCACCGGCCACCCTGCGGCCACAGCTACGGTCAGCCGCCTCGACAATGGAGTCACGGAACATGGTCCATTCGGACTCAATGTCCCCCGCCTCCCCCGGGACGTGTTCGAAGTTCTGTCGGAGGTGGGAATTGAAGCTCCTTCTGACGGGAGACTCTGCCAGACGTTCCCNCCGGCAATGCGGACCAAGCTCTGACACTGGTCGTACAGGGACCTAACAGCCCGTATCAAGGGGCCTGGTACCCCATACTCCCAGAGTACCCCCCACAGGGCCCCCCGAGGGACGCGGTCGAACGCCTTCTCCAAATCCACAAAACACATGTAGATTGGTTGGGCGAACTCCCACGCACCCTCCAGGACCCCCCCAAGGGTATAGAGCTGGTCCAGTGTTCCACGGCCAGGACGAAAACCACATTGCTCCTCCTGAATCCGAGGTTCGACTATCCGACGGACCCTCCTCTCCAGAACCCCTGAATAGACCTTACCAGGGAGGCTCAGGAGTGTGATCCCCCTGTAGTTGGAACACACCCTGCGGTCCCCCTTTTTAAATAGGGGGACCACCACCCCGGTCTGCCAATCCAGTGGAACTGCCCCCGATGTCCACGCGATATTGCAGAGCCGCGTCAACCAACACAGCCCCACAGCATCCAGAGCCTTAAGGAAATCCGGGCGGATCTCATCCACCCCCGGAGCCTTGCCACCGAGGAGTTTTTTGACCACCTCAGTGACCTCAGCTCCAGAGATTGGAGAGCCCAACCCAAAATCCCCAGACTCTGCTTCCATCCTGGAAGACGTGCCGGTGGGATTGAGGAGGTCTTCGAAGTACTCGGCCCACCGATTCACAACGTCCCGAGTCGAGGTCAGCAGCACACCCTCCCCACTGTAAACAGTGTTGGTAGTGCACTGCTTTCCCCTCCTGAGACGCCGGATGGTGGACCAGAATCTCCTCGAAGCCGTACGGAAGTCTTGTTCCATGGTCTCACCGAACTCCTCCCACGCCCGGGTTTTTGCCTCTGCGACCACCCGAGCCGCATTCCGCTTGGACTGCCGGTACCTATCAGCTGCCTCCGGAGTCCCACAGGCCAAAAAGACCTGATAGGACTCTTTCTTCAGCTTGACAGCATCCCTAACCGCCGGTGTCCACCAGCGGGTTCGGGGATTGCCGCCACGACAGGCACCGGCCACCCTGCGGCCACAGCTACGGTCAGCCGCCTCGACAATGGAGTCACGGAACATGGTCCATTCGGACTCAATGTCCCCCGCCTCCCCCGGGACGTGTTCGAAGTTCTGTCGGAGGTGGGAATTGAAGCTCCTTCTGACGGGAGACTCTGCCAGACGTTCCCAGCAGACCCTCACAACACGTTTGGGTCTGCCAGGTCTGACCGGCATCCTCCCCCACCATCGAAGCCAACTCACCACCAGGTAGTGGTCAGTTGACAGCTCCGCCCCTCTCTTTACCCGAGTGTCCAAGACATGCGGCCGCAGATCAGATGAAACGACAACAAAATCGATCATCGACCTGCGGCCTAAGGTGTCCTGGTGCCAAGAGCACATATGGACACCTTTATGCTTGAACATGGTGTTTGTTATGGACAATCCATGACGAGCACAGAAGTCCAATAACAGAACACCACTCGGGTTCAGATCAGGGGGGCCGTTCCTCCCAACCACACCTCTCCAGGTCTCACTGTCGTTGCCCACGTGAGCATTGAAGTCCCCCAGCAGAACGAGGGAGTCACCCGAAGGAGCGCTTTCCAGCACCCCCTCCAGGGACTCCAAAAAGGGTGGGTAGTCTGAGCTGCAGTTTGGTGCATAAGCACAAACCACAGTCAGGACCCGTCCCCCCACCCGAAGACGGAGGGAGGCTACCCTCTCGCTCACCGGGGTAAACCCCAACGTACAGGCACCAAGATGGGGGGCAAGAAGTATGCCCACCCCTGCTCGGCGCCTCTCAGTGGGAGCAACTCCAGAGTGGTAGAGAGTCCAACCCCTCTCGAGGAAACTGGTTCCAGAGCCAGAGCCATGCGTTGAGGTGAGTCCAACTATATCTAGTCGGAACCTCTCAACCTCACACACCAACTCCGGCTCTTTCCCCACCAGAGAGGTGACATTCCACGTACCAAGAGCTAGCTTCTGTAGCCGAGGATCAGACCGCCAAGGTCCCTGCCTTCGGCTACCGCCCTTTGCACATCGCACCCGACCCCTTTGGCCCCTCCCATGGGTGGTGGGCCCATGGGAAGGGGGACCCACGTCTCCTCTTCGGGCTATGCCCGGCCGGGCTCCATGGGTGAAAGCCCGGCCGCCAGGCGCTCGCCAGCGTGCCCCAACTCCAGGCCTGGCTCCAGAGGGGGGCCCCGGTGACCCGCGTCCGGGCGAGGGAACACTGGTTCCATTTATTTTATTCATCATAAGGGGTCAACAAAATGTGCAAAATGAAAACTACTTCAATTTAGGTTACTAATAGGAAAAGTGCCATGTTTAATTTGTCTCCAACAGCAGCTGAAACTCATTCTCCCTAAGCGTGACTCTAACATGTGTGGATTAGTTAGTAATGTATATTTTCTGTTTCTGTATATTGTAGCTGTGGTGATAAAGCATCTATAAAGATCTTCAGACAAGAAAAGCAAGCCTTGGGTGAAGATTCTTGTTTTTGTTTTAGTGGGTTGTCAATGCACAGGGCAAATTTCACAAGTTGTGCCAGATAAACTAAATTATCTCTAAAGCTTGACCTCTGATCTGTTATATTTTGACATTTTGAGAGAGAGGAGAGGTAGCTGAAGAGTTTGATGTATAATATGTGTATGGTGTGTAAAAGTTGTGTCATTGAAACACTGAAAACAGCTACTGATATTTTCCAATATTTAATTTTAATGCTGATATTAATGGTAGACCGATAATATCAAACATCCCTAAAAACAACCTTGCTCTTTAGAGGACACCATAGAGGTCCAAAGTGACTGTCGGCCTGAGAAGTACTATTATTACTATTGCTCAGCCCAACTAAGGAAGGTCTATGATTGGTCAGTCGATATAACTTGATCATGCTGCATCCTAAAAGCTTATTTGTTCTGTTACACATTAAAGTTAACAATTAATTATAAATAATAATAATAATAATAAATAGTTGTGATCTCACAGTAGAACTGTTCTGCTCCATGTCTGAGAGAAAAAAGTGGGACAGATATCTGACAAATCTATGCTTTATGTGCAGACGTAAAAGTATAATTAGTTACAAATAACTCAGTTACGTCTTGTTAAATATTAAGTTAAAGTTAACAACAGGTTCCATAAAAGACTAGCGAGTGTTTACTATTCAACAAGCTGATGACTGGTTGGTTGGTTGCATAGACATGTCTGTGGTTGGATGGAACAGATTTCCCAGCATGCAATGCTCTTTCAGAGAAAAATTAAAGTAAATACATTAGTTAGGTTTTAGTTTTATACACAGTTCAAGTATTATTAATTAAATGCAATATTGTTGGCAGTGAGCAAGAAACACCTAGCCTAGTGAACTAGACCAATTCTTGCTTTGCAGAGTTTGGTCTAGGCACGCTTCGTTGGAATCCTCGCAGCCTGTGGCTGTCCAATCACAGCTCGCTATAGTTTTGGTTGGGCCAATCACAGCGCTCTATATTTTGGGCCAATCACAGAGCGGGAGTAGCCGATGACGTCAGCGCTGCGGCCGCGAACCCAAGCAAGATGGCGGCAATGCCGGAGCCACGTTCTTTTGAAACGGCTTTGTCATCAACATTGGATTATTTAGACTCCAACGTGCGTAAGTCTGTCTGATATACTTAGCGGCTTCTTATTTTTATCAAACTAATGCTGCGTTCACACCGGGCGTCAAACAACGCATACTTCATGCCGTTTTTGACGCCTATATATTTTTGACGTTGACGCAGCCTGCGTTGAAGCAGCTTGCGTTGGCGCAGCTTGCTTTGACGGTTGCGTCAGCCCCACAGGGAGGGGAAGGGAGGAAAGAGCGCGTGCGCGGCTCTCTGTTGCCGGATGTTTGTAACAATGGCGGATCGTTAACGTTGAAAAAACACGCCAAGTTCTCCAGCAACCTTCCTCCAAGCAAGGTCCTTTTTATTCCGATCTCGGTAGGCGTAGAGGGTCGGGTCATACAGTTCACGGTGGTTACAAACAGCTACGATCAGTTTGTCCTCCATTGCTGAATGAATTCGCCTTCTTCCCTCGCTCTGCTGTGACGTATCAACTCGCGCTCTGATTGGTTGACGCTTGTAAAGCGACGCCGAAAGTTCAGCTAGCTGAACTTGCTTGACGTTTGCGTTGCAAGCGTTGGGCGCGTCAAAGCTTGATACTTTTCACGCTTTTCAAGCTTGAAAAGCGTGAAAAGTATCAAGCTTTGACGCGCCCAACGCTCACAAAGCGACGCAGGGACGTTGAAGCAGCTCTGACGCGCCTTACCATAGACTTAACATTGAAACTTGACGCTGGCGACGCAAACGTCAAGCCCGGTGTGAACGCAGCATTAGTAGTGGAATGTCCCAGTACACCTGATATTCACATGTTTTCATACAAAAACGACAGAAATCATTGATGTTAGCAAATGTTAGACGCCATTGCTGCCTCCCGCTTTTCCGTCGCTGTGATTACGTCATGTTGTTCGTTACTCTGATTGGTCCTAGCGCTATCCAATTGCGTGCTAACATTTTGAAAGACAACCGTAGATCCCGCCTCACGACTGAGGGCCGTCAATGAGTCGTGGCCAGACTATATATACACATATATAGGATGGCTTGCCAGGCTGCCAATGAAGAATTCATTATGACTCAAACTAAGTCTCAACTTCATTTGTCTCTTTGTTAAACTTGATAATGAGAAGAATGTCAGAAAAAAAATGAAAAAAACAACATTGGATTACTCAGAAACCAGCTAAACAGAATGACCCAAAGCCCAAAGTAACCGGGACAGCCTGCCATTTTTCTCACAATGGAGTGTGAGCGTGGGATCTGGCTCAAGCTCTCTGACTGGAGCTTTGNCTTTCTGGGCTTAGTAAAAAATAAAAAATAAAAAAGACTTAGAAAAATTCCACAAGAAAAAAAAAAAATTTTCCGTTGCCTTTCAGGGCTTCCGTAAAAAGATGCCAATGAAGAATTCATTATGACTCAAACTAAGTCTCAACTTCATTTGTCTCTTTGTTAAACTTGATAATGAGAAGAATGTCAGAAAAAAAATGAAAAAAACAACATTGGATTACTCAGAAACCAGCTCAACAGAATGACCCAAAGCCCAAAGTAACTGGGACAGCCTGCCATTTTTCTCACAATGGAGTGTGAGCGTGGGATCTGGCTCAAGCTCTCTGACTGGAGCTTTGTAGGCGACTGTGGTGATGATTGAGACATGCAGCCAAACGACAGTAGAGGAGTGTTAGCATCCCATATGGACACAAGGACCTGGAGAGCTGCAAAGCATGATTAGCATTTCATGTCAAGTTCCACAGATAATAGATATGAAACTCAGCATATCTGTAGGACAGGAAGAACATCATGTCACTGAGGGGACAGAACCAACATGAACCAGCATTTACGTCTCTGATCTAAACTCACACCATCACCGTTCAGCTGGTAGTCGCTGCTCTGGAGCCTTTTCTGTTCCTGTTCCACCTCTCTTGATTTCAGTGAGCAGCAGAGATTCCCCTGGGGTTTCTCTTTCCTCACAGGTGTTTTTGGTTTATGCCGCTGCAGCTCCATCCACCACAGAGACAAATTATGGCTTTACAACGTCAATTAGTTCTCCTCAGAGACTGGCAACAGCCTGCAGGCTCTGCTCGATCAGTTATTATGTTGTTTTGTTGTGACTCTTCTCTTTTTTGTTCTCTGAAAATAGCCTCTCGTTGAGGTTCTAGTTAATTCACATCAGTGTTTTTCTACAACATGATGAAAAGTTGGTGCAATTTTTATTTTTGCTGGAAAACGTAAACCAGTTCTAATCATATTACCCTGTTGATAGATGAGTTCATTATTCCTTTAATTATTTTATCAATAAATATACACCCCCGAAAAAAAACATTTGATGCTGCAATTTTTCTCACTGTCAAGTTTGCATTTAATTTTAGATTTTAACTCAGATTTAATGAAATCACTTCTATATCTTTGTAATATTTGTGGGTTTTTTCTACATCCTAAAGACAAACTAATAGACTCCAGACTCTGATGATTGTGATTCCACACGAAGATGACATCATCCAGTTGCAGCAATATAAATGAAAAACAGAGATTGCAGGTTTGCAGAGAAAATGAGGCCAATTAAAGCTCATTAATTAGTAGAACTTGGCCTATGTGCTGATTAATTTGCTGATTGCTTTTGATTTGATAATTTAATGTTTAAAAAATGATTTAAACCTCACGACTGAGAATATTCTTATAAAAATAATGTTACAAAGAAATGCTTGATCAAGGTTGATTTGAGCACTTAGGTAGGTTTTGATATCACTGCAACCATGGTGGTGACCTTTGACACCTGTTCTAGTTTTCTAGATGCTGTCATCTCGTTTTACATCACATCCCTGATTTTAGATTCCCTCTGACCTGCATGTGATTGAGCCAAGGTCAGCCTGGTTCTGACTGTGAGATCAGGGCTTTGTTCTGAGTAAAAAGCACCGTAAGTGAAGACACGTTTCCATTTTTCCTCATTTGTTTCTTGATTTCCCGCTGCCTCCCGAGATGCCCCTTGCTCAGAGCTCTGATTCTCTCGTCTCGGAAGGTGATAGGTACAGAGAGTTGGACAGCGTCTGGGAATAAGATGAGAGAGGAGGAGACCATTCTCTCCTGGCCTGTGAAATATTCATCAAATGAAGCAGGAGTGGGTGGAGAAGTGGGGCACGGGATGGAGCAGACTCCACAGGGGAAAGAACATCATAGTTCAGGAGTCACTTGGGAGCTGCAGAAAAGGAAAGCAGACCAAGGAAACAGGAAATATACAGAGGAAAGATTTTTATTATCTGAGAGCTGGTGGTCGAAACTCTACAAAAAGAAGTCATTATCCTACAAAACCTCTGAATATTTTATAATCCTTCATCTATAAAGCTGATTGTAAAAGTTACATGTTGACAGATGAACTCTTGTTTGCTTCATGTGATGAAATAGAAGTTTGGCTGGAAGCTGCTTATAGATTTTCCTCCTCAGCTGTCATGAAAGTCTTTCTCTCCAAATCACTATGGTGATAACAGAGCAGCATCGTCCTTCACCCAGAGTCACAACTAATCTGAGCTCCACGACTCCGTTTGATGGACTTGATTTGCGTGATCAATTATTTTGTCATTTTTCGGATTTTGACCTCTAGACAAAAAGAAAAAGCAGATCAGATGCTGTAAAATGTTGCTTCACTGATTTGTTTTTTATGTTCACTTCAAACAACAGACAAAGAAAGACCCATGATTCATTTTTAGGAACATTTAACTCCATCACAACCTAAATATATCAGTTACTCCCTGGCCGCCCCTCAGATCTCTCTGATGTCATGTTTTAACTTGATTTTAGTTTGGGTTGTTTTTAAAATAGTGAAATAAATTTTGATTTTGTGTAAAATGATCTATTAGTGATATTTTCAGACATTGTAAGCAATCAGGATTTAATTGGAGAGAATGATTAAAGGTGAGCAGTGGCCACTTTGTTAAAGAGCGAGTCACCCCCAAATCAACTTTTTTGCTGTATAATTGAGTGTCTAATAATGCTGTAGTCATGTGTACTCATTATTTTGGCATTTTAGTGCATCTTATTTAAAATTTTAAAATTCAGTCTAAAACCATCATTATTGCGCCCACTTCAGGTTAAAACTCTGTACTACATAGAATTTTAATAAGAGGTACCCTGTGACCCTGGAAACTTTCAAAATAAAAGTCAGGTGCAGATAAACATACATCATTTCCAGTGAAATCCCTGTAGTCGACGTAAACAGAACAGAAAATAAACCACAGAGCTTTTTGGATACATGCAGCCATCTTTCTCCTTGCTTGTTATTGTGTGGACTTCTGAAATCACACGAGATGTTGCAATTCTCCTGTGATTTTGTGACTTTGCAGGACCAGCCACGTGGAACGCTTTCGCTCCTGTTTCGCGGCAGAATTGCTCCTGGTTGAATAGGAACTTGCTTGTAAAACGCTGCTATTATGTTACATGCCGCTTTCACATTTGGTAGAAAGAAGGCTTAAGAATCTGGTAGAGGGGTGACTTACTCTTTAAAGCAGAAATGCAGAGCTCTGTGAATGATGTGTGTATGTAAGCGGATGTCTAACGCTATTGGCTAATGCTGAGCAGCACTCAACTCAAATTGTATGGGTTCTACGGGATGGGGTGCTTCAAAAATGTATGTGTTGCCTACATTATATCACAGTACAGGGTAAGACTATCATTTTTATTGATTTCTAAAAAATCAGAGATGTATCCTGAAAGGGGGAAACTCCAGATTGTAGCTTTAAGGCTTATTAACACTAATAAAATGTCACTGATGTAAAAAAAAGATGTCAGTGTTCTGTTCTCTTAAATTCACTCCTGATCTTTTTCCTACCTTGTTTTACACACCTTTCCTTTATTTGGACCTCCATTGATCACTCAGACAACCAGAACCAGTCCACATTCTGGTTATTATTACACATACACACACACACGCGCACACACACACACATCCTGCTCCAGCTTGCTTTGCCTATGTTTTATTTTCTCTGTCGAGAGGCTTTCTGTTCCACCCAAGTCTGGTTATTAGTGTGGTGAGTCAGCTTTTCATTCAGAGCCTAATGGTGGGGGAGTGTGTGGTTTGGCTCTGAGGCTTTTATTTATCTGAATCTGCTAGAAAGAGTGATTGGAATGGAAGGCCGCCTTCAAAGCCGCCTACTCAATACTATAAACAAACAGAAAGCAGTGTTTATTAGGTATTGTTTAATTCTATACAGCATGTGTTTATTTTGCTCAGCCGGGCTGGGCTGATATTTCATTTTGTTAAACACACAAATAAGTTGGAATTTCTGTAAAGGACAAACATTTCCAAGGAATCTGAGATCTACTTTGCATTGAAGCTTTTGTGTTAGTTGAACAAGCCAAATGTCATTCCATCAGGTTTCAGCTGCTCAGTCCATCTCACATAATCCTGATGTTTGGTACAGAAATGACACTCAGTCACTCTTCAAACGTGTTCTCACTGAACAAAATAACGTCTATTCAACTCAAAACTTGTGAAATGACAGATTTTTAATAATCCTTTTATTTAGGAACAATCTTGATATAAATTAAACTTTTTGATTTGTGCCGTTATGGATCAATCATAGCTAAGCAGACAGAAATGCTCCATTTTGTTGTTTTAATTACTATTTTAGATGCTAAATTCAAAAACTGGTCTAAACAGTCTATTTTATTCAAAAACAACAAGTGCATTATCATAAATCTGATCATCCAATGGTCTTATGGAGGAAAACAGATCACAATAAGCTAATTTCTTATGTGAACTATACAACTGCTAAAGACTGTTTTCTGTTAATAGTGACGCTTAAAGCAGAAAAATAGTAAAGGTTTCACCTGCTGTCTTTGCTTCCAGATTTCAGGTGATTTCATATTGAGATATAATGACATTAACACTGTTTTAGCAGTATGTGTGTGTTCAGCTACTAACACACCAAACGTCAGCTTCATATCTGTAAAAATCTTTGTGTTTGATGTCCATCCGATCAAACCTTTCTGAGCGATTCATTAAAATCCATCCAGTGGTCCATGAAAACAGATAAAAATCACATTAAAACAGAATAAAGTACAAGAAATTAAACAAACATCAGAATAAGGCAAGCAATCAAACTAAGTAAAAGCAAGTTTGAAAAGACAAGTTTTTAAGAGTGTTTTAAACATGCAAAAGGAATCAACACAGCGAAGTGAGAGAAAATGAGCGTTCAACGAGTTGATTACAATGCTGTTCAAATGTGACACCTAGGTTTTGTACAAAGGGTTGGACAAAAGAGGACAGGAAACCTAGGTGCTGCTTTCTACCAGGGAGTTCCTTGTCTGGTGCAACTATGAGAACCTCTGTTTTGTCTGCATTCAAACTTAATTTTCATTTAACCATTGCTTGATTTCAGACAAGCAGGTGATTGGTGCAGATAATTTATGGAGCTCATTTGAACCTATGGAACAATACACCTGAATGTCATCAGCATAAAAGTGATAGATCACTGAACTTAATGAGAATCTGCTTGAGGGGGAGCAAATATAAAAGAAAAAGGATTGGTCCCAGTACCGAACCCTGGGGTACCCCACAGGTGACAGGCTTTTGTACAGACTGCAACTGATTTAGGGGAACATTAAAACTTCTGCCAGAAAGATAAGATGAAAACCAATTTAAAAGCACTCCAGAGAAGTCAAAAACTTCCCATAATCTGTTTATCAGAATGCCATGTCACAGTGTCAAATGCAGCAGAGAGATCCAACAAGCAGATAACTGTAAACCTAGCAGAGTCAGCAGCCCTCACAATGTCACTGGACACCCTCAGCAGAGTTGTTTCTGTTGAGTAATTTTTACAGAATCCTGATTGACAATCATCAAGCATTGAGTGGCTCTCATGTTTTTTTGTTTTGTTTTATTTTTGTTTTATTTTTTTTTGTTTTGTTTGCTTTTATTTTATTTTATTGATTTATTTGTTTTGTTTAGTTTTGTTTTGTTTGCTTTTATTTTATTTTATTGATTTATTTGTTTTGTTTAGTTTTGTTTTGTTTGCTTTTATTTTATTTTATTGTTTTATTTGTTTTGTGTGGCGTATTTACTGCGTGAGGCTTGAGAGCTCTGTAAATACAAATACTTTCAAATCTCAAACCCAAATGCCGATTCACTATTTATTCTGGAAAAATAAAGTTTAAACCTGTCTAAATTTTAATCACAAGAGAATTATTAACTGACTTTAACCGACGTCCCAGTAAATGTTTCATCCTTGTGTACAGCCGAATGTCTCCGACATTCCCATCTGTGGAGGCTGTGCTTAGAGCTCAGCGCTAACTAGCATAAATTACAAAGTTAAAAATAGTAAATGTTATGCTGAACAACATTTCAGCGTTCTCACTGGGAGCGTGTTAGCGTGCTGACATTAGCATTTAGCTGAAAGCATCATTCAGACAGAGATGTGGATCTGAACTCCTTTAATAATGTAGTTTATTTAGTTAGGAGTGATGCAAAGTCCTGAAGTGTGAAATATTATAGTTACCTCTGTAAGGTTGGCTGACATGTTTGTTTTAATGCATGTGTGTGTGTGTGTGTGTGTGTGTGTGTGTGTGTGTGTGTGTGTGTGTGTGTGTGTGTGTGTGTGTGTATGTGTGTGTGGGTGTGTGCGTGCATGGGTGTGTGTGTGCATCTGCATGCATGTGTGTATCTGCATGCATGTGTGTGCGCATGCATGTGTGTGCGTGCATGTATGCATTCGTGGGTGCATGCGTTAGTGTGTGTGTGCGTGCGTGCGTGCGTGCGTGCGTGTGTGTGTGTGTGTGCATGCGTGTTGGCGTGTGTGTATGTGTGCATGCGTCTGTGTGCGCGCATGCGTGCGTGTGTGTGAATGCTTGCGTGTGTGCGTGCGTGCATGTGTGTGCGTGCGTGTGTGTGTGTGTTGTTAGTTGTTTCTCCCAGTGGTGGCTGTTTAAACATGCAGCTTAATAACAGTGAAGTGTTTGCTCTTTACAAAGACAGCTTTCAAGTCTTTAAAACCGTCCCTATTAAACAAGGGAGCACTAATGGATGGAGCGTAAGCTGCTGAGACGTCCTTCAGCCGGTCACAGAAGGCAGAAGGCCGTGTTAAGACCCCGCTAAAAGGATGGCAGAGTGCATGGATTTGTCATTTAGAGACCGTCTTCAAAACTTGACGTGCTTATAAAAACAGACGTGTATAATTATGTGCATAATGATTTATCGCCGCCGAGTTCTGTTGAGTGCTTTTCAACTCACTCAGAAATTCAGCATGAGTGATGGCTTCATTGATCACAGAGCTGTGAATATTATGGTTTGTTTGAATTGTTGAAAGTAATTCATTAAATTATGGAGAGATTGATTTAAGAGAAAATTAAAAAGACAAATGTCACAACATGTGAATTTCACTTTGTCGCTGGTGTAAAATGT
>SSNS01000521.1:260024-279625 GCA_006937985.1 Aphyosemion australe | reverse complement strand
ACACACACACACACACACACAGTGTGCCTATCATTAGTCTTTGTTTGCGCTGAATGTTTTTTTCCGTCTCAGATTGATGTCTGCGTCTGCAGCAACCAGCAGCAGTCCCATGCTGACTTTATGTGATAGATGGCCTAAATGTTCAAACTGCCTGCGGCAAGAGCCAAACTCTTTCACGACAATTACTTGTTTGGTTTGTTCTTTCTAATCATAGATATGTCAGTCTGCGCCCAAATGCTGAACAAAAGCTAGCTCTGAGCGTTGGTATCTGAACTCCCTTTATTCCTCTGTCTCTTTCACTTTACATCCCAGCTCTTCATCGCTCCTCGCTCTCCTCCAGTCTCCCTCGTTCCTCCTGCTCTGGTCGATGTGACTCACACGACCCTCGCCAGTCTAACGCAGAACACTGTTAGGTTTTAGAATTCAGGGTGCTGTTGCTTTTTCACAGAGGCTCAATTAAACATCCGTGTCTCGGCTTTCTATGAAAATTAAGACAGCATTCTTCCCGACTGGGATGCCTGGTCTCCATGGTAACATCAAGTCCATTATAGGTGCCATAAAGAGCACGCAAGGGAATGTTAAATCACCGGTCTGCCAGTCTTCATCACCTCACTGGGTTGTGTAACAAACACATCCTCAGGAAGGGGAAAAAAAACTAACTTTTACTATTTTCTCCTCCACCTACCCCTCATACTCCTCTTTTCACCACATTATTCACTCGCTCTAGTTCTCTCGTACTATACACACACACACACACACACACACACACACACACACAAGCATTAGAAACTGAGTCCAACACTGACCCCCAGTGGAAAAGCAACAATAGGCTCGCTACAACAACTTTCTTTGTGTCTCTCAGGTTTTCACTCGATACGGGAAGTGCTACACCTACAACGCAGGCGGAGATGGATACCCTCCCCTCATCACCACCAAAGGGGGCATGGGTAATGGACTGGAGCTCATGCTGGATATTCAGCAGGATGAATACCTTCCCGTCTGGGGTGAAACAGGTGAGCCCAGCATGCTGGCCTTGGTTTCCCAACAGTCTGGAGGAAATCTGGATCTGTGAAGAATCTAAATACCTCACACGCTTTACCTTTCTCTAGATGAGACTTCATATGAAGCTGGGGTCAAAGTTCAGATACACAGTCAGGACGAGCCATCTTTCATTGACCAGCTTGGCTTCGGAGTGTCACCGGGCTTCCAGACATTTGTGTCCTGCCAGGAACAACGGGTACAGATATGCATCGTAATAACGCTGTAGTACAAGTGGGACCTCTTCATTTTATTAGTTTTCCACTAATTTCATCACTTAAGTTTCTCCAATAGTCTCCAATAAGCCTGCATGTTTTTGCCCTATGGGAGGAAACCAGAGTACCTGGAGAAAACCCCACAGCCAGGATTCAAACCTGCAACCCTCTCTCTGCAAGACAACAGTGCTACCATCTGCATGCAGCCCTAAATCAACACTGTTTCATAATTTATCATTTAATTTAGCTTCCATTCAATAACGGATGTACATATTATTCTTCCCTCTAAAAACTTTCTTTATATCTTATTTTTCTATCAGCTTGAATGAAACCAAAATGAAGAAAATGCACCCACACGACATGCATCAAAACAAACAGACGTGTTTTCACTTTTACTTACGTTTCCATGGCAACCTAATTCACCAAACCCAAGGACTGAGGTTCAAATCAGCTCAAAATGTTTTGTTCTTTAAAAGCGTTGAACCTCAGCATCAGGACCATAATGATCACCAGACATCAGATTATAGAAGTCATTCTTCCTCCTCTTCTTCCTCAGTCAGACATTAAACACCAGACTGCCTCGTAATTCCTGCAATGTGTTTTAGCTCAGACTGTTTTATGGAACAATTTCAAAAACAGCCTTGCTGGGTTAGGGTTAGGGTTAGGGTTAGGTAGTCTGATCTATTCGTGGATGAACACTAAGCTGTTTGTGATTCTGGTCACTGCAGCTGATCTATCTGCCTCCACCATGGGGAGACTGTAAGGTGACGCCAATGGATTCGGAGTTCTTTGACATTTACAGCATCACGGCCTGTCGTATAGACTGTGAAACACGCTACCTGGTGGACAACTGCAACTGTCGCATGGTGCACATGCCAGGTAGGGAACAGCACTTTATTTCTGTTTGCTGTTATCAGAGTTAAACCAATCACACTCGGGCCTCAGAGAAAAAAACACGCATCCATCTCTGTGTTTGTGTGTTGGATCTGCTGCAGGTGATGCACCCTACTGCACCCCTGAGCTGTACAAAGAATGCGCGGACCCAGCTCTCGGTAAGACCTGCTTA
This sequence comes from Aphyosemion australe, assembly GCA_006937985.1. Classification (NCBI taxonomy): domain Eukaryota; kingdom Metazoa; phylum Chordata; class Actinopteri; order Cyprinodontiformes; family Nothobranchiidae; genus Aphyosemion; species Aphyosemion australe. The sequence goes on along the minus strand of SSNS01000521.1, from coordinate 277,306 downwards.
ACCCTAACCATCTTAGGCAAAGGTCAACCTCTGCTGTGCTTTTTCTTCTCTCCAGACTTTTTGGTGGAACAAGACAACAACTTCTGTGTGTGTGAGACGCCGTGCAACATGACGAGATACAGCAAAGAGCTGTCCTTCGTCAAGATCCCCAGCAAGGCCTCGGCCAAATACCTCGCCAAGAAATACAACAAGTCCGAGCAGTATATTAAGTACGGAGACACTTTGTGTTTGTTATATAAAACTAGAGTTTGCACAAGGACTGGGAAAACTAAATCTAACTGAACCTAAACATCATCATCCCACACTTGTTTATTTTTGTCTCACCAGGGAGAATATTCTGGTTTTAGACATCTTCTTTGAAGCTCTGAACTATGAAACGATTGAACAGAAGAAGGCATATGAAGTGGCTGGACTTTTAGGTACAGTCTCATCTCATTGTTCAAGTTTTATTAAGCTCTGGTGATCATAACGCCATTTTCTCTGATTCCAGGTGATATTGGTGGTCAGATGGGGCTTTTTATTGGAGCAAGCATTCTGAGTATCCTGGAGATATTTGACTACCTTTATGAGGTGAGGAAGCGATCTCAGAGCGTGCTGAGACTTCTTTCTCACTGAATCTTGACTCATTTCAAACCTTTCCCGGCGTCCTTGCTCATGCTGTTCTTTTAATCCTCCAAGGTGATAAAGTACAAGCTGTGTCGCTGCTCCGATAAGAAGCACAAGCACAACAACAACGACCAGGGAACGGTCCTGAGCTTAGACGATGTCAAGTGTCACGTCAGTAACTTTCATTAATCCTCTGCAGTCTGGAGCTGGAAATGCTCTCCACCTTTTGTCCACGGTGCTGCCACCGCAGCCGCAGGAGTCGAGCGAGAACTGTGCCGAACGCGGACGTGCGGCCTTCAAATAAAAAGATGGACGGTCACACAGAGAGCCGGGCAGCAGAAAGCAGAGATCTACGTGTCGTGATGATAAAATAAATGCATGGTCTTCTGTAAACACCTTTTCAAGACTCAGTAACAGCTACGATTAAAAACAGGCATCGGCCAAAAGGAGGTTCATTAAGTTTGTGTTTATCTGCTCTGAGGTGGAGTTTGTTATCTGTCAGAGTGATTGGGTTTCTCACTTCTGCACTCATTTGTTGCCTTTATATCTGTTTTTTTCATTTAATTCATGTCATCCATCCTCAAGACCGTCTTCCCTCGTTAAACTGGTGGCATCCTGCCAAAACACAGACTGTACTACCTCATCTCTCTGAGCTACAGCATACAACAAGTCTGATCATCAGCTGAACCAGTTCTCTACTGCAAACCAACCAGTTTGGGACTTACTGGTTTACATAAACTCAAATGTCTGCAGAGGAAACGTTCTGATGCACCAAGCTGGGACGGTTTCAAGATTAAACCTGTTTACACACAAACTGAATAAAAAAGTGCATACAGACAGATCTTTATTATTATTATAATTATTTTATTATTATTAATATTATTTTTTAATATTATTATTTATTATTATTATTATTATTATTATTAATTATAATTATTATTATCATTATTTTTTATATTATTATTATTATTATTATTATTATTATATAAGAAATCCCATTTTACCCAGGATTAGATTTGAAAATCACTCTTAATCATTTGCATACAGAAATGTTGTAGATCAACTAGATATTCATGACCTGAGTGTTTTGTGAAAGTGGGACAATCATCAGCAAAGGAGAGTAAATAAAACTGGGTTTATTTGGCGTCTTAGATCATGAATCACTGAGAAAACTAAAACTAAACTAAAACTGCTGATAGAAAAGAAGAGATTGATTCTGTAAGAAATAAATGAGAAGTGGTTGGATTTAGAGCAGCAGCATTAAAGGTCAGAGGGCAAACTGAAAAAGATAAAAATCTTGTTTTCTAACTCTAACCAACACAGAGGAATGATCCATCATCACACAGGACTGTTATGCTCCACTGCTCGTCTGCTATAATATTAAAATAACTAAAAACTGAAAGGAAAATTACTATTCAAGTGAAATGTTGTTGTTTGTATTTTTTTAGTATATCTGTATTCAGTTATTACCACTGTTTCCTAAATGTCTGACGAACTGAGAGTGTTTCTCATGAGTGTTTCTCTTTTTCTTTGAGATCACATCAAAGAGGACGAATCATCTGAATGTTTTTCCATCTTCAGGACTTGCATGTGTCTTCCAGCAGGTGTCTTAAAAATGTTGTTCAGCAGATCAGCAGCACATCTGACTGGAGTTTGTGCCATCTGTCCGCGTGTCCGGTTGCATATTGTGATCTAATTCTGTGCCTGACTGTTTCTACGGCTGCGTCTGACGTGGAGGCCGCGTTCTGAAGCTGATGAGAGAAAACTGAAAGCGCTGCCCTCTGTGAGCTCTGTGGTTGCATGCTCCTGAGTTTCTTTTCCATTTGGATCAAACCACCTTAAATGTTCTGTCTGCGTAACTCTGAGCTGTGTGTTCGCCTCAGCAGGAAATGAGAATGTGTAGCCGTGCTGATATCAGGCACAAACAAACCATCGGCTGTAATTTTATGTAAATACTGCAGTAACTGTGGATAATAATCCTGTTGTATTAAGCGTAAGTCTGGTCAGTCTGATGTTGTGAGTGTATTTATTTCAAGCAGACCGTCTTAGCTCAGTTATGTGTACATATGATTGTTGATGGTTGATTAATCCAGATGCTGCTGTCTTATCTGTGTCACAGCAGCTGGAACCATCAATACTGGAGAAGAAAACACCAGTTTTACTTTTCCCTGCAGGAGCTTGGGATTTCACTGCTTTAGTTTCCTTTTGGCTTTAATGAATTTCCATTTGAGAGCTGAACGGATTCCTGGTTTACATGTGAATAAATATAATTTGATGTTTTATTAAAGATTACGTGCTATCTAGATGGTTTGTCATTTTAATGCTGCAAAGAGCCTTTCAACACATGTTCTCCTCTGTCCACTTGATGAACAGCTCATTTCTCAACAGGGTCACAGGAAGCTGGTGCCTAACAGCCTGGACAGGTCTCAGTCCATCACAGGGACACGCAGAGACAAGAACAAGGAGGATGAAGAGTCTCCGATTAGCCTGACTTGCATCTTTATGTTCTGTGGGAGGACGCTGGAGCAAACCTGTGCATGCAGGTGGAGAACAGACCACATATGTGGGATTTGAACCAGCAACTACATTACTGTGAGGCAGCAGTGCTACCAACTGCACCACTATGCAGCCCCTATTTTGTGTTACGTTTTCAGACACACACACACTGAATAGGCAAAATTTTCACACACAAACTTTGCACTAAAGCTGGTGTAGTGTTACAACTGAGGTGCAGCTGCAGAAATATAAAGAAGGTCAAATGGAAAAGCTTTGGTTTATTAAAGTATGACTTAGTTTCATGTCCACTTGTCAGCTGGTTTGTCTCACGTTGTTCCTGCTCTCAGAAACCAGACTGCTGACTTTAGTTCCTTCCTGTGTGGCCTCTTCTGTTTGCTGGCCAACTCTTACACAACAAGGTCCTCTTTTGTTTGATGCCTTCAGACAAAATATTTTCTCCCACAGTGTTTGGGGCTTAAAATGTGCTGGCTACGTTTTATTTTGTGTTCAAAGTCAACACCAGACATCCTGGAAGTCCAGGAGAAGGCCGCAAACAGGCAGATCCATATTTACCACATGGAACAGCATGACTGTAATATTACTATTGAACCACGCTGTCAACAACAGTCTGACTAATATAATGTTGGCAAACGTATTTTATTTTTTTCTGAGTGAGTTTTTGTAACAGCTAAACCCTTCTCTGCTGAGAGGTCAGTGTGTAAAAAAGCAAAGTTACGGTTTCTCTGTCTCCGCTGCAGCAGGGACATTTAAAACCCATCTTTATCTCTTTGGTGCAGATTTAACTCAGACTTTTGTAATTAAAACAAGATCATTACTACAATTTCACATTTTGATGCCTTAAAATTCAGCAATTGCAATAGACAGGCAAAACTACTTGTCATTTTTGCAGAAATGTGGCTGAAGTCCCCTAAAAAATATAAATGTTCTGGAGAGTAGTTGCTCTGTGTGTCAGGAAGTTGCTTAAACAAAGTAAGGAACAGGGTAAGAAACTGAGCTCAGCCGTAAAACTGGTCTCTTGAGCCATATTCTGGTACTAAAATCGTGCAAAAGTTTGTGTATTTTTGTGTAATTTTACTGTGGAAATTCCATGCAGTTATTTCTAACGTTTGGACATGAAAATGATGTTGTCTAATTAAATGAACAATAACTGAGTTCATGCTATTTCTGATGAAAGCTACAAGGAGATGCTTCAGAGGGGCTGGAGAAGCACATGTGGCTCCAGAGCTGCAGGTCGCAGACCTCTGAACTAAAGAGACAGCCCTGCAGGTTGGCAGTGTAGTCCACGTTCCCAAATTTTTCAAGATGAGGGCCAAAATCGTCAAGGTAATAGTCCTTGTGGGCCTTGCAGGCTTTGTTATATTTAAAGGTACACTAAGCAACTTTGTTATATTTTCAAATATTTTTCTTGAGCCAGTGTGTATTAAAACGACCCTTTCCAGGGTGAATGAGTATCTCTCGGCGCCCTCCGCTCCTTGTGGGCAGAATACTGCTTTTACAACTTGAGCCTCTCCGGACAGGTGACCTGAAGTCATGTATTTCATGAGCAGCAGTAACGCTTTATGGCAATCCATGTTTACACCTCCGAAAAGACGGGCTAGAGATGGTTGGCGTTTACCGTATCATGTTCATTATGGCGGAGTCTCCGAAGAAACATTGAAAACCTGTTAAAGCACACCAATGCACCTTTAGATAATACAGAATTTATTTTATGGTCATTTTGTATTTCATTTGTAGCTACTCCTCAAAATTAGTCAGAAATAGGCATAGCAATAAAAATCTGAACATAAAATAGTAGAAAGGGTCAATGAGCCTTCTGGAGAGACTAAATCCATCATTCTAGAAATGCAAGTGGGGGCCGCACAAATTCACTCTGAGGCCAAAAAATGGCCCTCGAGCCGCGTTTTGGAAATACTTGATTGTAACTTTAAACAACTCCATCTGAACACATTATGGGTTGCTTAATAGGAACTTTTAATGATTTTATTAGGTTTATAAAACACTATATTTGATGATGCTAAAGCTGTGTTTTATATTGGGCATTGTCATTTTAATGGATTATTTCTCATGAAAAAAACATCCAGAGGGGTTTAAAAGCTCCTTCTGCTCTTGCATGATCCTGTTAACCTTTGTCCCATAAATGGGTGACCAGAGTCGGCCTTCGCTGAATGGGCGGTCCGGTGTCCCCCCCGCCCCCCAGGACAGGCCCATAAGATCCGAGTGTTGTTGTTGCATAACAGGACTGCAGACCTCCGTTCAGCTCCACGTCTCCTCACCATGGCAGCACCGAAGAAAGTCTGCATCGTGGGCTCTGGAAACTGGCAAGTTGTCTGATCAATGTGATGAAGCGTCAGCACGGGTCAGGTTTAATGCTAACGACTCACGTTAACTAGCATCACTCACCGGTAACCCGGTGAAGTTTGGGTCCAGCCGGTAACCACCAGCTACGGACCGGTTCGTTAGCAGCTACTCGGCGTAGCGCTCAGACTGGATAAGTGTTCAGAAAACGAACCCCGTGAGTCCATAAGTGAACACGTTGGTGCCCTTGAAATTAGCCATTATGTGTTTATGTTAGCTTAGCTTGTTGTCACCAACAGTGTTCCATTCAAAACCCAGGAGGTTAAAGTTATAGAGTCGTTTTGAGAGTTTCATAAAAGTAAAACATAAATGTTTATTGAAGCAACAAATCTTTGAAATCATTTTATTAATTCGGCTAATGACTTGGGTTTCTCCTGCTAACATATTTAATTTTTTAATTCATTTTTTTCAGTGGTAGTGGTGTCTTTAGTTGTAAATAAATACAACTTGAACTTTGTCGCCAAAGACATGTTTGTCTCCATTTAAATAAAATAATTAATTTAATGATTACAAAATATAAATTTAATAGAATTGTCAATTTAGTGTAGTTCTGGTTCTGTGCCAGGTCGTGCAGGGATCAAAGAGGAGCCATAAACTTTGAGCAGATTAAACTCTAACCTTGCAACTGTTTACAATCCAGGGGCTCTGCCATTGCCAAGATTGTTGGTGCCAATGTTGCTCAAAATCCTAAATTTGACAACAGAGTAAAAATGTGGGTGTTTGAGGAGACCGTGAATGGGCAGAAACTGACTGAAATAATCAACACCACCCATGAAAATGTGAAGTATCTTCCTGGACACAAGCTACCAGCAAATGTGGTAAGGAGTTGCTGGTTTCTTTCATGTCTAATATATTGTTCCAGTGAGATTTTACTTCTATCATCCTCCTTGATTTGTTTTTGCAGCTGGCCGTGCCAGACCTGCTGGAGGCTTCCACTGATGCAGACATTCTGGTGTTTGTGATCCCACACCAGTTCATCGGCAAAGTGTGTGACACCATAAAGGGCAAAGTTAAGAGCGACGCACTGGGAATATCTCTGATTAAGGTGTGACTTTGCTCTTTGTGCAGCATGTTTTTTAATAATCAGATGTGAAAGTTTCACCTTTCCTCCCAGAACTCTGGCACAGTGATGCCACAGTCACGCAGTCTCGTTGTGCAATGTGATCTTTGAGCCAGACACCACCATGTGCAGGTTTCTGCTCTTCCAGGGTGTGGACGAGGGGCCTGACGGACTCAAACTCATCTCTGACGTAATTCAGGAGAAGCTTGGCATCACAATGAGCGTGCTGATGGGAGCCAACATCGCCAACGAGGTCGCTGATGAGAAGTTCTGCGAGACCACCATTGGTGAGCCCGATCACTGTTTGGTGTCATCAGTTTGTGGATGGAAAGTTAATCTTGGGTTTTTCTTTTTCGTGTATCTGCATTCTTATTAATTGTTGGATTATTGGACTAAAGCTGGTAATTTCAGAGTAACTATGGTTTTATTACCTGCTTGCAGGCTGTAAGAATAAAAACCACGGCGCTCTCCTGAAGGAACTCATGCAGACCAACAACTTCCGAGTTACTGTTGTGGAGGAATGTGACGTGGTGGAAATCTGTGGAGCCCTGAAGGTGATTTTACACAACAGGACACAAGCATGAAGTCCCACAATTTATTACACCTTCCTCAGAAGTTAAATTTCTCTTTTAAGTCAGATTTAGTCTTTGAAGCATCTGTACTTGTATAGATTCTATTACATGCAGATTTATTAGAGGTAAATGTGGATGTACAGATGGTTGAACTAATCCCAGTCAGACCCAGGTTATAATCTCTAGAGAGCTCTGAGGGATAAACTGATGTGATGAATGCTCTGAATTTAATAAGATGAAGTTTGCTCAATTGGCAAAGGGATGGATTTAGTTGAGTGCCATTAAATTTCCCATGGTGGCTGATGCTCTTCCTTCATCTGTCCTGCAGAACATCGTTGCGGTTGGTGCCGGTTTCTGTGACGGTCTGGGCTTCGGGGACAACACAAAGGCAGCGGTAATCAGGCTGGGCCTGATGGAGATGATTGCATTCGCTCGGATCTTTTGCACGGCTGGGCCTGTGTCCTCTGCGACCTTCCTGGAGAGCTGCGGCGTGGCCGACCTCATCACGACCTGCTACGGAGGCCGCAACCGCAGGGTAGCAGAAGCTTTTGTGAAGACCGGGAAGGTGGGATTTTTTTAATATACTGGTTTTCAGATTTAGACGTTTAGAACCTCATTGGCAGTACAACAGTGAATCGTGTTTCTCATCATGTCCTGCCTCACTCAGTCCATCGAGGATCTGGAGAGGGAAATGCTTAACGGCCAGAAGCTGCAGGGACCAGCAACAGCAGCCGAGGTTTATCTCATCCTCAAGCACAAGAACCTGGTTGACAAGTAGGTGGAGCGGACTGGGATCTGTTACCATCTGGAGTAGCATCAGTTAACACCTCATCTCTCTGCAGGTTCCCTCTGTTCAATGCGGTGTATCAGATCTGCTTCCAGGGCCATCCAGTCACAGAGTTCATCGGCTGCTTGCAGAACCACCCAGAGCACATGTGACCAGGTAAAACCGACAGAGTGCCTTCCTCATGGGAACAAGCCCCTACAGCATCTCTGCTCCACTCCAGTCAGACTCGACGCACAGGCTGCAGAAGTTTTTACTTTTATTTTCCTCAGCTGTACTGAAACTTGAAGGATAATTGTTTTCTCGTCTCTGTGGTGGTCAGATAGTTTAAACTTGTCTGATGTAATCAGATTACTTGGTGTCTATTTGTAAAGTTTCAGCAGTAATTAATATAGTAATCTACATTTTATAAAACCTCTGGAATAATTTGATCTGAAACTGACATTGATTGTCATAGTTTATATGGTGTTGAATCTGCTGTTATTACCATCCTATAGCATTAATGCCACCTGTGGTTTGATCAGATACCTCTTTGTTTTTTTAGCTGTACATAATTCACTGACATGCCCCTCATGTGCTGTAAATTAATATCTTTTAACTTACAAAACGAATGTGCCTTATAATGCATGGTTGGCCTTTTATTATTATTTATTATTGAAGAAACCAGCAACTAGAAGCACTCTGGTTATCGAGTTGGTAGAAATTCCACTCACTCGTGAGCAGCACAAACTCCTTGTTGCTTTTTAAAAAACTTGTTTTGAGATCATTTAGGACTGAAGATGAACTTTTCCCTCATTTCATAAAACTACCATAACAAGGCAGCTAATTACCGTTTAGACAGAAGTCAGTTTTCTGGAAAGCTGCAAGGATGTTGTTTTAATTATTGGTCTGTTCTCATGTAGTCATGATGGCCAAACTGATATAGAAGAGTTAAGAGAACCACAACGACCTTGTTCATGAACATTTACTCACTACGCCATTTGTTACTGTGATCCTGCCTAACCAAGTTTATACAGCAATGAGCTGCAAGATATCTCCATTTGAATAAATGAATTCAGGTGTTGAATCATGTCTGGAGTCTTCTGTTCTTAGTTCCTCCCAGCATGCATCAGTACCAGAAAACACGAGACGACGGAAGCAAAACTAGTTTATTACAAGTATTGGGAGCTTGGCTACCTTTACATGAGTAGACAGCAGCACAATACGCCTGACCTGTCTGCATGTTTGGAAGTATGAATACAAAGTTAAATGCTGGAAGAAGAATGTAAACACTTGGAATGAAGCTGTGAGGGAGGCTAATAGGATGCAGTGTTTTTTTTATGCTCCAGGATGTTTAAACGTCTGCGACGGTGAGAAACATCCTTGGTCCCACACAGTAAAGCTAAACTAAACATAAAATACAATCAAAGCTTCTGAAGACGTGGTGATGTGTTCGATGGTTTATTTTGCTTAAATGTGACCTAAAGCATTTTTTTTGATACTCGGCTCATGTTGTGCGCTTGTTCCGTCTGCGTCACACAAAACACGTCCTGATTCCTAGAGACAGCAATATGGAGCCAGTTCCATAAAAACGGCTCGTTTTAACTTTTATAAAATGTTTTTGTGAAATGTATTAAAAAATAAAATAATTATGGTCATTTAACTTGTTTGTTGAGGAGGCTCCGAGGAATAATCGTAAAACCTGAGAATATATTTTTTTTGTCTGTCTCTTCATTACGTGATGGATCCACACAGCTGGATCATCTACTGCACCCCCCACCTCTAGCCCTGCCTACAGCCTGTTCAGAGCTTGTGAGGGTTGACCCATTTGTAAGTGCCTTCATAACGAAATCCAACTCTCTGAACCAGTTCATCTGCTTCTGCTGGACCACGACTAAGAAGAAGAAAAGGAACAAAGATTCAGATTTTGGTACCAAAAAGTTCTCCAGTTAAAGAGCTAACATTTCCTACCTTCCATATTTGTAAGGAATAGGCTGTGGCTTCTCCTTCTCTATGTGGTGAAGAAGAGGGGTGAAGATCCTCCATGCCTCTCTAAGTTCATCACTGCAAACATCAGCAATTCAGGTTAAGCCCAATGCTAGTTTTCTGTGCTGTGGTGCCATCTAGTGAAACCTGTGGGTACCAAATGGGCTGGTTTATAGGCAGACACAAATAAAGACAGACCTGCGTACAAAATGCATCTGACTCCCACAGAAGACGTCCAGGATGAGACGCTCATAAGCATCTGGAAGTTTCACATCCTGGGAAAGAAAGATGATGATTTTATTTCACTGTTAAACTATAATGTTTCTCATAATTAACTAAGACTGATGAACATCTTTAATAATTAAACTTTAATCCCAGACAAAATAAATGGATATTAGCTGTGAGTAGTTTGAACATCTGGGAAGCAGTTAAGGAAATAACGGATTAAATAGGATCTAAAGACAGATAAACTCTTTATCCTGCCTTGTATCGACTCTTGTAGGTGAGGTCCAGCTCCGTTTCTTCAGGGCTGAAGTACACTCCTGGTTTCTTGCTCATCATTTTGGCATAGATGGCTTCATTGGGCTGCACGCGCACCACCAACTCATTCCTTTGACATTTGTTTTCAAAAATGTCTCCGGGGACGTCTGTGAACTGCAGTCGCACCTCAGCTTTCCTCTCGTTCAGAGCTTTTCCACAGCGCAGGATAAAAGGAACGCCTGAGGAGGAACGGTTTTAGTGCCTGATGGCGGACAGTAACGTACAGGGATCGTCTGTTTCTTTACCGTCCCAGCGTTCGTTGTGAACATAGAGCACAGCTGTAGCAAAGGTGGCCTGACTGGATCCTTTTGGTACCGTGGGATCGTCCAGGTAACCAAGCTTGGCTTCTCCTTCACCCTGTGGATCCCCCACATACTGACCCAGGACCACATCAGACATGGACACTGGAGTAATACACTTCAGCACCTTCACCTACCAGGCAGAACAAAGAGCAGACCTTTTAATACGTCAGCCGTGTTTTAGACGTGTTATAAACCGTTTTATCCATCACAGGCACCGCCGTACCTTTTCATCTCGGACGTCGTCAGAGCTAGTGGAGGCTGGTTTCTCCATGGCAACCAAACAAAGCATCTGGAGCAAGTGGTTCTGCATGACATCCCTGATGGTGACAAAGGGAACAGGTGGTTACACAAAAGAGAGGACGCTGATGGTTGTGATCACATTATTAAAATAGGAGTGGTCATTTGTTGGCACTGATGCTGGATTTACATACGTTTCCAAGTAAATCTATTAATAGGCTACAACTGTTTTCTACATAGACCTGATCTACATGAGTCCTGATAATCCAGTCCACCCTTTGATTCTGCAGAGCTTCTTCTCACCGGATGATGCCGAAATCATCGAAGTAGCCTCCTCGTCCCTGCGTGCCGAACGGTTCCTTAAAGGTAAGAACCACACAGGCCACACTGTCTCTGTTCCAGATCGGCCCAAAGATGCGGTTTCCAAACCTGCAGTGAACGTCACATAATTATTCCTGGCTCAGCAGCACACGGGCCCACAGGACAGCTGTTCATGACAACGTGCACAAACATTTATAAGACAGGCACAATTAATGTTGTATCATATCCACAGGAGCTGCTCTAATCCAGCAAACCGGGCTGAAAACGAAGAGTAACGTAATTCCAATCCCTTTAAATGACTGTTTCAGCACATTAAAAACACAAAGATTTCCTTCTACTGACAAAACTATGATAGAAATAAACACTAACAATAGACACACACACACGCACACACACTCACACAGTAGTGATAGGTAAGTGAATGATTAATTATCTTAGTAGCAGTGTCAGTGACATCAGTTACATCCTGGACTCACAGGTCTGACCCCTCCAGAGGAAACACCCTGGTGTAGTATTACGACGTATTACGACGAGACATTGCCCCTCCACATGCAACACGAGTGTTTATCAGTCGGATCAGCTCAGATGCCTACTCTGACCTGAAGGGCTGACATGATGCAGGAGAGCTGTATGACTTTTCCACTCTCGAGATCCAACATGACTCGCGTAAACAAACATGGTGGACGAGCAGGAGGATTTGTATTTCACCTCGCTCCGTTCTGAATGCTTCCATCATCTAAATTTCCGACTGACTACGAGTCACATTCAACAGGCTGAACTTTTGTTTGTCCTCGAGGTACAACACACACGCTGTGATGACGAACCAAAACAATCAAACACGTTAAACAACCCTGATTCATGATCGGACTGGTCCCAACGTCCTTCAGTGGACACCAGAGAGTTCTTAATACACCACACATGATAGGAATGTCTGATAAGATCATCTTTAGAGCCATTAATGTAATCGCAGCGTTTGATTGTCAGAAGGGGAGAATCAGGTTATGTTAATGTGTGAACCGGGCCTTGGTGTGAAATGGTTCTGATACCTTAGCACCATGAGGTTCTGCACCATCTCTTTGCCCAGATAGTGATCGATACGGTAGATCTGGTCCTCGGTGAAGAGAGACGAGAGGTGAGAAGACAGTTCCTCTGAGCTCTGGAGATCATGTCCAAACGGCTTCTCTACGATCACCCTGTTCCAGCCTCTACAAGACACACAGCACAATGAACAGATCAGCGCTTCCATCCAGTTGTTTTAGCCACAGGACGACTTATTTTTACTACACCAGCTTCAACACCAACATCTTTAGTTTGGACTGACTTTGTGCTCATGCAGTGATGACTGATGTTCTTGGCAACATCGTGGTAGACCGTCGGTGGCAGCGCCAGGTAAAAAAGACGGTTCGCCCCACCTCCTCCAGGCAGAGACAGGATGTGTGCGTTGAGTTTGGAGAAGGCACCTTCATCGTCATATTTTCCGCTGATGTACGTGTTCCTGCTGAAGAAGGCTGACACGCGTTCTGCCTCGGTATCGGCCACCTGAGCCAGAAGGAACATTTACACACCGATCACATGAACTCAGCTTCAGATAACAAAAATTCAGTCTCACCTTCAGGTATGGCAAGCAAGCAGTGCGGATGGCATCTACCGTCAGGTCAGAGCGGGCAAAACCCACAAAATATGTCTGCTCAGGAAGGAGACCATCTCTGAACAACCACCTGGGAGGAAACAGAGGAACGTATATTTTATTAAATCCTCCCTCTGAGGCTCCGGATTAGTGGAGTCTCAGTCCTCAGCCTCTACACGCCACTGAGCTTCACTTACCACAGAGTTGGGTAAATCTTTTTCTTTGCCAGATCTCCCTGCAGGTCCAAATACATGATTAGAAACATGACCCCACAATCAAAATCATGTCACGTACACAATCTTTACACGTTTAAACTTTGTTTTTAGTAGCTTATTTACCCAACAACATGATTTTTCTACTGCATTTAAATCACAAGACAGCAGTATAACCACTAACGCCACACTGAGACGGTAAAAACACGGATTCAGGCCAAGTCAGGAATTATGCCACTTCATTAATCCCACTGAAACCGAACGCTGACTTCTAAAACACAAAAGGCTCGTGAGAACGTCCTGCTAACGTGAGTTTTACAAGTCAACATAATCTAAGGCCCTGTATTCCCTAATTATTGGTAAAAACATTTTTAAAAATCAGGAATAGAGTGAAGGGTTAATAAAAGTATGATTTTTCTCACATATCAGAAAATCCAAAGTCATTTTAATTAAAAATCTAATTCCCTTAACAGTGTACTGCTGGTCTTAAATACAGTAATGAGCTTAGCTGCTCCTCATCACCCTTTAAAACACTAATCCTCATCTGGGAGCTCCCAAACTTAAAACCCTGCCACTTCTAAGAGTGTGAGTGTTTCCTAGAGACTTTCTGCTCACTGCTTCTTATCTACAGTTATTTTTTGCACTGTGGTTCATAGCGTAAGAACAAATGTTAAGATCTGATGCTCCTGTGTCTGAAAACGTAGTTGTGTGTACTTATGAAACAGACACAACCAGAGCGAGGCCACACTCAGCCCAACCCTGACCTCAATCTCCCTGCAAACAGACCTGAAAGAGAAACGCTGACATACAGTGACACAGCAAAAAGAGCCACAATGCCACCTTTCTTTTACAAAGAGCAAACCATGGAAATAAAGGACACGGTTGGTAAAATGCTCTGGGTTTACTAAATGTCATAAGATTTTTTATTTTAGGGCAGATTAAAAGTTTTAGGTATTAGCCTTTAATAAATAAAATGAACTGAAATACACTCCCCGGCCCAAAAAAAAAGGTCACACTCTAATATTCCGTTTGACCGCCTTTAGCTTTGATTATGGCACATATTCGCTGTAGCATTGTTTCAATAAGCTTCTGCAATGTCACTAGATTTATCTCCATCCAGTGTTGCATTAATGTTTAACCAAGATCTTGCATTGATGATGGTAGAGTCTGACCGCTGCACAAAGCCTTCTCCAGCACATCCCAAAGATTCTCAATGGGGTTAAGGTCTGGACTCTGTGTGAAAATGATGTCTCATGCTCCCTGAACCACTCTTTCACTATTTGAGCCCGATGAATCCTGGCATTGTCATCTTGGAATATGGCCGTGCCACCAGGGAAGAACACATCCATTGATGGAATAACCTGGTCATTCTGGATATTCAGGTAGTCAGCTGACCTCATTCTTGGAGCACATCCTGTTGCTAAACCTAGACCTGACCAACTGCAGCAACCCCAGATCATAGCCCTGCCCCCACAGGCTTGTACAGTAGGCACTAGGCATGATGGGTGCATCACTTCATCTGCCTCTCTTCTTACCCTGATGCACCCATCACTCTGGAACAGGGTCCATCTGGACTCATCACACCAGTTTTTAATAATGCGTTGGACAGTTCTGAACCCAGTTTTAGTCGTTTCTGCAATCTCCTTAGATGTTTTCTCTGCTTGATGCATGCCAATGATCTGACCCTTCTCACACAGACCACCAGATGTGTCTTTCCACATGGTTGTTTAAGAAATGAGAAGTAGCTCATTGCACCAGTTGGGGTTAAATAACTTGTTGCCAGATGAAAGATAATCACCCATGCAGTAATAATCCAATAGCAGGCTTGTACCTATTTGCTTAGTTAAATCAGGTGACGACTTTTTTTTTTTTTTTTTGGCCGGGCAGTGTATTATGTAAGAAAGGAAAGGAGGAAACAAATGGTTTAGAAATGATGCGGTTCTTTAACTGGACTCTTGAAAGGCATGAGGAAATCAGTGCCAGTAAATCAAACTATTTCACCTTTCTTCCTTTTGAATGGACCTCTAACATGTTTTTAGTTGTCAAATAAATCTCTGATGTTGCTACTTGTGTTTTATTCTAGACATCAAACTACCAAGCTGTTAAATTAAATCGTAAATTAAAGGCAACCTAAACTTGAATGACAAGCAAAGAGGAAGCATTATAATGTCTCAGTTTGAGGCTTTTGAAAGCGGACTCAGTAGTGCTTGTTTGCAGAAGCTTGTTGAAATCACCTTCGACATTTGCCCAATCAGATTTTGTGCAATTATTGCACTGTCTTCCTATATTTCAACATGCATTTTACCAAGTAAAGGCCAAAGGTCCAAGGTAATTCAGAGTAAAGAAATACCAGTAGGACTGGTTCCTTACTGATGCTCCCATGATGATGAACATGTGAACATCAGACTGATGGAACTCTTTATCTTCATAGAGCTCCTTCCTCAGCTCCCCAAACACCTCCGAACGGGAGAGTGGAATGTTGTTCATTTTCTCTAAAAACAAAGAGACAGAACAGAAAATACCACTTAGAAACAAAGACTAAACCGGGTTCTGTTACAGCCTACACACAAACAGTTATGTTTTCTTTTGGCAGAATAACAGGAAATGTTTAAAGTTCTCATTAACTCATTATTTCAATGCTATGGTCTCTAGTATTGGTCGTTCTCTGTGGGGAAAAAGCGCTGGCGCTCCTGTTTCAGGAACTAGAAGTTAGTCGGAGGAGTGGGGGACAGAAAACCGAAGGATTTGGAGTCTTACTCATTAATTTTCATGATATTAACACCTCGCCTCTGATTGGCTAACAGCAACACGACTCTTCCGCTGCATCCATTCATTCTTCTTTCTTGGGTAAAAATGCAACGTTGATTTTTTATTTCCTAAAATAACACAAGCCTGATTTTTTTTTTCTGCCATGTTGTAGAGTTGCTAATGCTAATGTTTAGCTTCTATTAGCCGAGACGTGCTCTGCTCTCTCATGGACGCTAAATCTACACAACCTTCTGCAGTCGTGGCCAAGATGTGTGAGTGCATGAATGCTTATTTATGTAAAAGGGACAGGCTTTTTAACCGATCGTTTCCCCGTCTATTTAATTTCTGTGGCTATTGCAGGAAATGGGGGGTTCAAAAGATTTTTCATGTTCAGTCTGCTTAAGCAACGTAGAGTGACCAATTATATTTCAAAAACAATTATTATTATTACAGGGTTTCTCAGTGAACGAGAACACACTAATACCTAGTAATGGCTAAAAAAATATGAATCAAGGTGCAGTAGTGTTTGCCAGTAAATATAATAGGAAGGATTATAAAAAGAAAACAATCTTATTCATAGGAATCCCTTTGAATAGCACGCCTATACAAGTCCTTGGCGGATACGTGGTTCCTAGAAATTCAAAGGTTGTGCTGCAAATCACCCTCAGAGCTCAAATGTTTCCTTTCCTGCATGTAACCACAGAGAGGCTGTGATGCTGCTGCAGGACTTTATTTGGGCCGTACCGTCTGTTGCGGGGCTCCTAATTGAAGATGGTTCTTGATGATCCTGGCTGTGTGTTTGAGGCTGGTGTCGTTCTGCAGAATGACACAAGGACGGATCAGAAGCCTCCCTAATGCTGCCACATTTCCAGGACCTTCTGCACAGAACAGCACAACCTCATTCACTGATTAACCTTTCTGCACTGGCCAGAACCATTTAGCCTACAACGTTCCTTTGGTCTGGTTAGAAGTTCAAACTCTTCTGTTTGAAGGATTTTGTAGCCCCTGCAAAACTGTCGAGAGTCTTGAACAGTGGCGGCTCGTCCATAGGGGGAGCTAGGGCGCCGCCCCACCACTCACAGGAAGGAGAAGAAGAAGATAGGAATCACAAAATATATTTAAAAAAACATAAAAAGTGAACTAAACGATCTATACACACCATATGGACTAAGTGCTGTGTGTAATCTGTGTTTAATAATGTTTTTTTTTACTTTTAACACGGCCGAATCGTCGACGTACTTGTCACGTGTCCTCTCGCGGGCGCAGCAATCTTTACCATTGACTTAATATGGGCTAACTGGCGCATGTGCAGTGGGTCCCCAAACCGTCCACAACGAGAAAGAATAGGAGAGCGGTTGGTCGCATCTTTTAGCGATCGTCGCCGCCTCACCGGGTGAATTCTGCTCAGACCAGGGGGAGGAGATCGCTGATTGGTC
>SSNS01000521.1:222333-259545 GCA_006937985.1 Aphyosemion australe | reverse complement strand
GTCTGGGCTTTAATCTAAACGCCGGCTGCTTCTGTGAATATCTTGCGTTGTGTCACTGTGTGTTTTTCTGGATACGTGTAGCGTCTATTTTACGGCCTCACGTTTATTTACAGCTTATGGGTGTTCTGTTTGTAGAAAGTGGATTCTATTGATTAGATTTAGCCTACTCCCCTTAAGCGTGTGTGCAGTTTGTGTAATATATGGGTGAATGGATGAATGTTTTTGTCAAAAACATGCTTAATATATTCGAAAACCTTTTGAATAACTTTGTTGCCGGAAGCGCTACTGTGACCGTCAGTTGTGTGACGCTGATGCTTAAGAATCAATGGTAATTTTGCGTCCCCTAGTGGTGATATGTGGTTAGCGCCCCACCCAAAATAAAAGTCACCGGCCGCCACTGGTCTTGAAGGTTTTCCACGTAGCTTCTCGTCATGTGTTTATTGTCATAATATTAAAGACGGCAGTTATTAAACAGAGCCACTTACACCACTAGGTCAAAGCAGCAGTACTGATATGTATTTGGGAAAAGCCAAAACGGTATTGGTTGGAACAAGGCTACTTCAAGAAATCTCAAACAAGCTGAAAGAAAACAAGTTTGAACAAGGTCTTTCTGCACTTTTCCTTAGTTCAGGGGTGGGGAACCCAGGTCCTGGAGGGCCGGTATCCTGCAAGTTTTGGTTGTAACCCTGCTTCAACACACCTGATTTCAATTAGCAGGTGATTAGCAGGCTTCTGCAGAGCTTGATGAGTTGCTGCACAGGTGATTCAAGCACTGAATCAAGTGTGTTTGAGCAGATAAACCACAAAACCTGCGGGATAGCGGCCCTCCAGGACCAGGATTCCCCACCCCTGCCTTAGTTTTATACACGCGAGTCAATTTTTCACCCTTAAAATAAGAGAAGTGAATGTTTAAAGACCAGTTTAACCTGGCCACACCTGTGTTTCTGTTAGAAATCATCTGAAGCGTGAAAAGCAAATACCAGTAAGCTTCACATTTACTGTGATTCTGTGGGAATGTAACTGACAAAATTAACCAGAGGTGCTAACGTGAGAGGGCATAAGCAGCTTTTAACCTACTGGGTGGCTATTTGCTATCAGTGAGTTATGGTTGGGAAATAAAGTGGGCAGCTCATCAGAGTTAAGGGCAGGCTAATGAAGAAACCTGAACTAGTTTAACATTTCATGCTGTGGATCAATGACTAAATAAATAAACTGATCAATCGCAGTCCCACAGTGGAAATAGCTTAAGTAGGATGGTTTTATATATAAGATTTGAAATAAGGTGGTTTTATCTCTTTTAATGGTGGAGAAAGTAAAGAATGAGTGTGATGACACTTGGCGATCACGAGGGTGTTCTAGGGCTAATTTCTGTAAATACACTTCCAGTAAGTTGTTTCTTGGAGCTGCAATAAGAAAATGTCTGATGTCTAAAACCCTGCAGCATGCTGCAATGGACTCTCACAAAACACAAGCTACCTGACATGACTAAGGAATCATCAATAAGTCATCATAAACATAAAATTTAATCAGTACAGCCCAGTAGAATAAGGCTTACTGAAAATAAACCCTCAGAACAAAAGAGATGACCGCGATTAACCGTCTCTATCATCTATATAAAACCATGAAGCTGCGCTACGATCATCTCTTATAAAAGTTGAAATCATCTTTAAAACATCTCTGATCTCCAGAGGAAAACTTTTGATGAAAAACAGTTTGACTGGTCTATTTTAGATATTTATAGTATTGTTCTGATCTGCTTTCTGTGATGTTTTTGTAATATTTGTGTGGCTTAATAAAGATTGGAAACAGTGAATGCATGAAACTGTAGGACATGGAAGAGAAAGTCTGGAAAACAATATCCATCATCATCTCTAATGTATACAGAGGCTAAACCACGTGACGTAATTACAAACATATTTAATCAGCTCATTTTCGTTTTAGTACATGTGTGATGCCTGCTGTGCATATCTGTTGTTTACCATCAACGCTGCTCTTGGATTAAAGTCAAAACGCCCAAAATTGTCTTACACAGACGGCAAATCCTCTCAAATCCCGTATTTAGAGGGCTAACCCTGAGTGGACCGAGCAGAGGGGTTGTTTTTAACAACCGCAGCTAGCTTGCTAACTGAGAGCTTTAATCCTCGCCCTGTCACCGCTGCCTGATAAGCTCAGCTGTAAAACATGACTTGACAAGAAAAAAGTCCCAAAAATGACACTTTTCGCAAGCTAACAGTGTCTAGCACTCAGGAAGCTAGCGCCTTCCCAGCAGAAAGTTACAGGAGCAGAGCGAAGAGCGCAGCTACTTACGGGCTTGTTAAGAAGATGATAACCTGCTGGTTAATTCCTGAACACACAGAAACGGGACGCAGCCTTTAAACAAACTCACTGCAGCCACAGCCCGGCCCGGCGACGGGAGTGTGTGTGTGTGTGTGGTGTGTGTGTGTGTGTGTGTGTTCTGCCCACTTCCCTGTTGCAGTGACAAGGCAAAAATGAGAAATATTATTGGTTTAAAAGGAACTCACCAGCGCTCGCTCGAGATCCCATCACTACATAACAGAGTTGCGTCACCGACTGCGCGGGTGGGGCGGGGTCTAGCAGAGAATCCCCGCCCCTCCCACAAGAGCACATGCTCTCTCCTGTTTTCATGGCCTCAGAGGAAATCAGACTCACCTCATTTCTATTATTTCCATGAGATCTATTCAGACTTCATTATTTACTGTTTAACTTCAACATAAAATTCATTCATTCATTCAGACTGAACCCAGTTCTGTATTTTCTAATCAGAATCTATCTTTATTATTTTTTTATGGTAAATGTCCTCAAATACATATTTGGAGAACACACACACACACAATACAATAAAAATGTTTTTGTAGTATTTATTTATTCAAGTAAACGGTCATCCAACACTATTTTATAAATATTATAGGTATTATAAATATTCAGTATGTTATCTTCAATTGATCGAATCTAAGACATAACGGGAATAAAGCACCCACGCCTTCCATAGTTTGATGTCAGTTAAAAAATATCACAATATTACAAACCCCAATTAACAAAGAACTTTTACAATAAGTTAAACAACAATACTTCTTGTTTTTGCATGATCACTTCCTTTTGCTACTTTATATTGAAGAGGCAAGGATCGTTCTGTGCAAATGATCGTTAAAGTCCAGTTGAAGTTAGTGGCCAGAAATAATTAAACTATTATGAAATAATTAAAACTACTATAAATGATCACCTTATTATTCTTTACAAAGGCAGAATGTCTTATTTGAGCCACAGAGGAGAGCCTGGGAAACAGTGTTGTCTAGATAAAACCAGAGACGTGTCTGATATCAACAAATTTCAAAAGGGAAAAATAACCAATTTTCCCCACATTTACTTCATTATCTTCTTTAGTAGGACTTTACAAGTGTCTAACAGCCTGTGAGTCGCCTCATATAAAAATCCATGGCTTGTTTCAGATGAAGGCCCATTTCTGACTAACTTCAGTAGATTTGCAGCTGGTCAGAGTCACGTTTCCACCTGCTGCTGTCAAACACTGGCCTGATGAGGGGTTCATCACTTGGTTTCTCTGCAAACAACAGTGTAAAACGTGAAAACAATGTCTTGTTGCGTGTCAAAGTTTCAAAGATTAATAGGAAGAAAGAATGAGGAAATGGAAATCTTTACAGCCTCTCTTTACAGTGTTGTAATCTGAGCTGCAGCAAAGGTTCGGATGATGAGGAAGTGCGAGCCGTACCTTTGTAAAGATCCAAGCTTGCTCTGGTGCTGCTTTTTCCTTCGGATGGCACCATTCAAGACTCACCGAAGCTTTTCCTGGATCAGCGTGTAAGCACAACTTGATGCCAGCGCTGAGCCGTATCTCTTGCTTGGACGTGTACTCATAATACTAGAATCATAAAAAACATATTAAAATGGAAAAGTTGTGTCTTTAAACTGTTTTCTAGTGAGTTTTTTTTATCTCTAAAGGCTGATCCAGAACTATTATTGCATATCAGCTATTAACCCCTTGTAGAATATGGTCTCAAATTTGCTTCAAACCACTTCTGTCCTTAAAGCGTACAGATGAAGTACTAGGATTAGTACTTTCATCATTAACCTGCCATTATTAACCTATACGTGTCTACTGCCCTCTAGTGGAGGATCTCCAAGTGGCAAGGGCTTTAATTTTTTATTATTGTTATATAAATATGTAATAAATTAAAATAGAGTTTTTTTGTTGTTACATTATTTTACAAGCTAGATTTTTTACTATGAAACATTTCACGCTTTAAATGGTTAAAAGTCTCATTTCTTAGTTTTTTGATCAAAGCGAAGCATGCAGGACATCAGCACGCTAGTGTCTGCAAAAAAATAAACCGTTTTCTAGCTCTTGAGCTGATAATTTTATAAGGAATTTGTTCAAATCACAGGAATCTTTATTAGTTGACAGTAGGATGTTTTTGTCTCAAAACTCAGGCTATAGTCTAGGTGTGTCAGAACAGCTGATCAAACACAGCTGCTGTGTTTGTGTGCCTTTCATGTTACCTGTGGTCACCTGGCTGAGAACAGCTGAATAGGCTGAGTGTCTGAGGGGGTGGTTAACGGCTGATCACGTGGGATTAAACAACATGAAGTTAAAGTATGGCTTTACTCAGTAGATGTCAGGGAATGGTGGTTGTAGCAGGACCCAAGATGCATGAAAATCCAGCAGGCAGCCAGGTAGGGTTCAAAATAAGAATGTTTATTTAAGCAGTGGTCTGGAGCAGGAACAAAAACTTCAGGAGCAGGAACTAAAAATGCAGGAGCAACAGGGAGACACGCAAACACAAGGATGAGAGCAACAGAGGGATGATGGCAACACACACAAGGACCTGACAAGGAGCTGTGAAGATGACAATCACAAAAGGAGAAATGGGAAAAGAGCAACATGGCAGAGGCGATGGAGGGCAAGGCGACTTTTTATGGATGGAAGTATGCACATTACTTTTCCTTTGTTGCAAGAAAGGACAAAAACTTAACAGTTTGTGTAAACATTCTAAGCAAAAAAAATATTTTGATACTGTGTACCTTGAGGTTATGATAGCATTTTACAAGTTTGCATTTTCAAGGTGCTTATGCAGCACTGTTGTTAGTGCTTGTTTTACATTTCTTTTATTAAAGAAGGGTGTCAAAAAGAGATCTTCAGTGCTATTATTGAATGAAAACAATATTGCAGGTTACTTTCTGGGTGCAAAAGTAATCAGAAAGTAGTGTAATTAAGTTACTTCATGAAGTAAGTAACTAAGTAGTGTAATATATTACTTTTTGGAAAAGTAACTTGTAATATGTAATATGTTACTATTTTTGAGTAACTTCCCCAACACTGCCTGCAATGGACTAGCAACCTGTCCAGGGTGTACCCCGCCTGTTTGCCCGATGTCTGCTGGAGATAGGCACCAGCCCCCCCCTGCTCGGATAAGCGGTTACAGAAAATGGATGGATGGATAATAAATGAATGAACTGAACTAATAACCAAATGACAAGAAGCAACTACAAGAGGGGGACACAGGAAGGAAACTGAGAATAACACAAAACTGACTGAAGACTAAAACACTAAACATAAGAGGAACAGGATGACTAAGGGGACACAAGGACAACAGCTAACTGGAGGGATTAACTAAATGGTAAATGGCCTGTATTTGTATAGCGCCTTCTTAGGGTTCTACAACCCCCCAAGGTGCTTCACAACACAATCCACTAATTCACACACACACACTCACATTCACACGCTGGTGGGGATGAGTCACAATCTAGCCACAGCTGCCCTGGGGCGCACTGACAGAGGCGAGGCCTGCCGTGCACTGGCGCCACCGGTCCCTCCAACCACCACCAGCAGGCAAGGTGGGTTAAGTGTCTTGCCCAAGGACACAACAGCAGCATTCTATGGGGGAAGCCAGGATCAAACCTGCAACCTTCCGATTACTGGACAACCCGCTCTACCTCCTGAGCTACTGCTGCCTAAATACCAGGGGACAATGAAAGATAACTAATGTGGGAAGAAACAGCTAAGAGGAACACAGGGGTCAAAGGTAACTGATACAAAAGGATACTAAACTTACAGGGACCTGGCAGTACTTAAATACACAAGAAGGGGAAAGGAAAACTAAAGAGAAATACAACACTAAAGGGCTGGGGAATGGACATGGCAGAACTTAAGGAATGAATGTTTAAACTACATGAATGAAAAATCTAAAGGGAGCTGAAACACAAGGAGACCTGGGAACAGGGAGAACACCTGGAAAGCACTGGGGAGACATGGACACAGGACATGACAGTAGAAGATGCATATCCAGGTTTCATTTGTTTCTTTAAAAGGGACGAGCTTGTTCAGAAAAATATTTCAACATAAAAGATGAATCACCTGTGCTTCTCTTTGGTTGTTGCACGTGACCCTCTGAACAGGCTCCCAGTGCTTTTTAGTCTTTTTCACATCCAGCCGGCACTGCTGGGCAGAGTTTTCCAACTAAAATATTGTTAAATGAGAAACAAATATCAGTCAAATTCATTTAACTCCTAAAACATCCCAGTAACACTTGCAAATGTAGATGAATTAAAATAGTTTACCTGCCCGTACATCGCTGGCCGAATGTCAGGGACGTACGTTTCTGGGTAAATATTATTTAGGTACCAAGAGAAGTTTCTGCACTTTAACTTTTCTCTGAGTTGATGGCGTTCAGAAACATCTCCAAAGGAATTCTGGGAGGAAAAGAATAACATTAGTTGCTGTAGTCGATAACGTGGCTTTTGGGAAACTCTAAATTGTTCCTGACCGTTTTAAAAATGGAAGCAGCCACTCTGTTTAAGCGATAGAAGATCTCTTTGTAGTCATCCATCCAGACCTCAGCCAGGCGCACCAGGTTTCGCGTGATGACAGAGCTGCCGTTTGGGAAGGTGTGAGGACTCTTTTTACGAAATATATGCCCCACAACAGAACAGGGAATAATCTCCAGAAGACCTCCACATTGCCAGACCTGCACATGCATGCATCTTAAGATAAAGCTGCAGCTGGAGAGTATTTGTGACACAAGCAGAAAGTTTTCTTACCCTAAAAGACATCTCTAAGTTCTCTCCTCCCCAGAACTCCATCTGGTCATCATAGGAGCCAATGTGCTCAAAGTAAGATTTAGAAACAGCAAACAGGCCTCCAGCAAAGGTAGGAGTTCTGTAAAATTACAGTTTGATGTGATCTTTTGAACAAAACTTATATAAGAACAAAACTGCAGCAGAAAATGATGCTAAATGGTTTAAATCTTTACAAAAATTAATCCGTTTTTGTAAAGATTTACTACAAGATTTTTCATCACTAGCTGCATTGATAGCAGCCTAGAGGAAATGCCATTATCTATTTTTTAAAAAGAGAAAGGACGCTTGATTTGTGTATTTATTTACGTGAATCAGACCTGATGGGATACGTCTCATTCTTTCGGCGCTTCAGCTCTTCTTTTGGAACAACCTCCCACCCAAACTTCAACCTCCAGTCAAAGATCCCACGGCTGTAATGCTGCGACTTAGGGACTGGTTTGTGAACCCACAGATTGTTGCGATCAATAATGTTGATTTTGGGGCTCACCACAGCAGAAGGCTGCTCTGCAATTCGAGCCAGAAGAGGCTCCAGCCATCCAGCAAAACATTCACCTGTATGTAAAAACATAAAAAAAGAGGTTAAATACAGTTTTAATCGTGTTAGTTTCTTTTGTGAAAATTATACATAACCTGCAGAAAAATAAGCAACATGTAAGACACTGATCTACTAAGCAGTCATCTGCATGTAAGGAGCAGGTTCCACGTACAGTGGGAGTCCAGGAAGGTGAGGACCTCCCCCCGAGCGGCCTGCGCCCCCATCAGCCGAGCTGTGATCAGGCCTTTTCTCTCCCTCTGACGTAAAACACGCACAATCTGCAGCTTCTTCACATGTTCCTCCAGGGCAGCCTTCAAGTGATCTGAAAACAAATTACCAGTCATGTTAATAAGAACTGACGATAAACAAGGTCCAGCTGCAAAACCAAAACAAAGAACACTCATGCTTTATTATTTGTATCTTTTTCTATCTTCTCTGGGTGCTGATGATGTTGGAGGCAGCTCAGACCGGTCCTGATCTGAGACGTTTATTGAGGATCACTCTCACCGTCGGTGCTGGCATCATCTACCAAGATGATCTCTGTGAGCAGAGCAGCAGGAGCTGTGTGTAAGACGCTGTAGACCGTCCTGAGCAGAGTGGACCAGGCCTCGTTGTGAAATACTATAATCACACTGGTGCTGGGGAGACCGGGACATCGCCAGAACTTCTGCATCACGCAGCTGTCAGAGATAAACTGAAAGTGATCACCTCCTCACCAACATTCAGCAGGAATATTCCACACGTTTCAGGCGGGCCACTCACTCTGGGTGACGAGTGTCTCTACCCAGGTCACGGTGCAGAGAAATGCGATCACTGGCAAACTGGTTGAACTGGTTTTTGTTAAACCCTTGTTGTTTTTCTTGTTGTTCTTGCTGATTCATCGAACCTGACAAGAAGGGTTTGCCATGTGCACCCGGCGCTCCAGGATCCTGGAGAGGCCTTTGGAGGCGAGGCTTTAGATCCTCTTTACTGTAAAATCCAAGAGGGCAGCTGGAGCTGGAGTTTTTGGGGTTTACTGGGAGTGGTGGTGACAGTGGTGAGGCCATGTAGCTGATGTAGCAGTGTAGAAGGAAACACAAACCCAGGACACAGAAAACTGCTCCTTTTACTGGACGTGTCACTCGAAAACGGCATGAAAGCATCGTGGTGACAGGATGGTGCCAACCTACACGACACTGGGAAAACAGTCACATCAGAAGTCATCAGAATGCGGAGTAATAGTCGTTTTAACGTGTGTTTTGTGTACAAATATACAAATATAAAACCATTTCTTTATTTAAAGCCTTAAAGCTGCAGCTCAGGCTTTAAAAGACAAACTATACAAGTAAAAACTCATTATTGTTGTTTCTGTAAAACATAAAAAGGGAAAAATCTCTTAATATGTTTAACATTTGTTGTTGTCATTCAAAGAAGTCACAAATGTTGTTTGTGTCTGAGCTAAAAAGGCAGATAAAATGATACCTACTGCTGTTTGTTGAAGGTCATAAAAACATATTTCTGCTTTTTCCCTCCTTGTGGGCCATCAGGTTCCTTTGTGAGACACAGCTTTGTTGTGCATCCACTAAAAATGAAAAGAACAAATGACACATGACTAATCTAATCATCTGACTCAGGATGTCGCTGTGGTTAAACTGCAGGTCACGTGTTCTTGGTTTTACTTCAGTTCCTGTAATTCAGGCTCTCATTTTACTGATGCTTTGCATTTTTTCTTTGTGTTCTTGTTTTATATTTCGATGCATGTTTCCTTTCCTTCGTTTGGCATCTAGAACAAAACTATAACATCAGATCCCAAGCTGCAGCAAATGCTTAAATTTGACAGAATCACAAATGAAAGATGTTAGTCGAGATCGGTCCTTCATGACTCGACTGCAGGAAGTGAATCTGGTTCAGAGGCAGGAGGCTTTAAATGTAATTATTCATGCTCCTCGTTGTCGGATACTTTATTTGATCTGGGTCATGGCTTAGATCATGTCCCCAATGTTTATCTGTCCATTACAGAGAGTATGCCAGAGTGTTTTCACATCTTGTGATACACACAGATCTCTACACATTTCCATGTACTGATCCAATAGAAATGGGCCGTGCCAAGCTAAGGATAAAAACGAATGCGTGAGGAGATTCGGGGCCCTTTTGACTGATAGGGGGTGGCTTTAGGAGGTCACATTGTCTGGTTTGTACCGTTTTCTATGCTTTTTCCATATAAACCAATTTAAAACCTACTGAATAAAGGTCATTTCTGGAAGTGTATCAGGAGTTTTTTACCAGTTTTCCTCCCCTGGAAGTAAAGAACAAGGAAACTAAGGTCCGCTAGCTGGAGATGATCCAGATACTAAAGGAGCTTTCTACCTTAACAGTAACATTATCATCTGGTAAATCATTATCTAAACCCAAACTGCTTCCTAACTCTGCAAGATGAAAACTCATCAGGAATGACATCTAGACATTTTTCAATAAATTTGATGAATGAAGTCTTTTATTTACAGCATATTTTAGTGCTCCAGAGATCATTTTGCATTAAAACGACCAGAACAGACCGGAGTTGTTGTTTATTCTCACCCAGAGAAATCTGGTGGATTTCTGGATCTTGTTTAAATATTTTCCTCTTCTTTGCACGTGAAACTATTATTTTTCTATTTTCTTTACCATACTTGTTTAAATTATGAAAATGAACTGCACAGCACAAGTTACATTGTTGAGAAGTGATTAGCGTACTTACGGCCTGCTTTTCCTGGTTGAGCAAGAAAGCAGAAACACGCCCTGGCCCTACGTGGGGCGAGGTTTCCAGGGAAACGTGTAAACAAATGGAAGTTGTATATAAGCCTTGTCCTTGTGCACTATGTCAGAGGCCTTTCATTGACCGAATAAACAAACCGTAGCACCCTGATGGCCTTCTTTGGTTTGACACACCTGGGCTATCAAAACCCAATAGGAGATAAACTGATCATAAATCAGCGGAGAGCGTCTCAGGGTAGGAGACGTTAGTCTGAGCTAGCCTGCCTTCTAGCCTCAAGTTAGCTAAACCACAAAGAAAACAGACTTCTTGGTATTTTTATTAGATTTTTCTCCATAAAAGAGTAAAACAGCTGTTTTTAAATTAGCTTAGCCTCATAGGAGCCTATTCTGCTGATCAGCTTAAAGAGCTTGTATCATTTTTTTTATGTATAAATTGGGTTTCTTGTGTGTTTTTCATAAATTTTTTGTTAGGGGTGTTTCAATAAGATTCAAGTAATGATCACTAATCTGCATACAGATGTGAACATCAGTGGAGGACTGTCATCGCTGCAGGGACATCAAGGACTCCTCAGATGTGCAGACACATCCAAAGTGTCCCCTCAGCGTCCTCCCTTCAGCTCTGACCTGCAGGACAGGAGCCACAAAAAATACAGAGAGATGGTCCAACATTCCCAAACAAATACATGTGAGTCTTATTTCTCCCAATATGTGTCAACGTTAAGGAGTAAAATGAATGAATTAGCTGCAACAAGCCCTCCTCTCTCCCCCAGCTCCTAAGCAGCTGTACGTAACGCCTCTGACGGACAACCAGCAGTATGGCTGGATGGTGTCTGACCGTCCTGAGCCCTGGACACAAGTCAGGAGGTTTCCTCGACAGTTCAGTGAGATGACCAGGTGGGTAACATCAACATTTAGTTCTCCCCTATCATCCAGCGCTCGCTGAATGTAAACCTCTTGTTTCTTTCACAGGTTTGCTAATGAAATGTCACGCTCAGACCGGGACTTCAGCCTGTTCTGATCTCCATCATCACTTTCTCTTCTTCAGTTAAATACAGACATAAATTAAAGATAGCATCAGTGTTTAATATTCAGCTTTGCTCGTTTGGAGATCTGTTCCTTTTCCTGAGCTGTGTTAATCTTGTATTATTATTTTTCATAATAAAGTGACTAATGTGCATTGTGACCTTAGCTTCAAGTATCTGGGAGTCAAGTTAAGCACACAGGGGTAGTCCCTGAAATGATGCTGACTCTCTACAGCCCTCTAGAGGAAACCTGAGTAAACTACACCCTCCTTTTCCTGATTCCATGATTCAGAAGCTGGTCAGTGTAGGGAGGTTGCATTCACTAAAGAACAAGAGGAATTCATCTGGCAGGGACATTTCAACACTAAGAAAGAAAGAACGTTTTTATTTTGTATTTTGGACGTTTCAAAACTAACTTTAGGGACTTCTCCAAAAGTTATAATCTGGATTCTCCTCTACATATTCTGGATAGGTTTAGTAAAGAATGATTTCTCTGTTTTATCACCAACACAAGGAGCAAGACTGTGTGTATATGAGTTGTTTCAGGCGATCCTAAAATATAATGCTGACTCTTTTGTAATGGCCAGGTTTTTCTGATTCTGACCTGAGGAGCAATTACTTCAAAAAGCAGGGGCTAGAGGGGCATAAACAAACCCCATGCACCCCATTCTGAAACCCCCTAGTTGGACTGAAATAAGGTCAATTACTGTTATCCTTCTTTTTATTTTGCTGAATGTTTCTGAAGAGCTCTGAAGATATATCTTCAAGGTACGTGCGTGTGCATGCATGTGTTTAAAATCAGTGGAAATTTAGAAAATTTACCCTCAAAGAGCTCAAAAAGTGCTTTGGATATTGGTAAAGATTTAAAGTTTAAACTTTAGAGCTCAGTGATTGTTGGGATAGAAACTTGACCAGTTTCATATTTGACACCAATCTGCAGCCCTCTGCTGGCCAGATACTGCACTTATCAGTTTTGTGGAGCGGGTAGGTGTTCTAGGGGGCGCTCTTATATCTGCATTATGGCTGTTAGCTATTTTCTGTGCAGCTAGCTTTTTCAGTTTGCTGATCGTCAATAAAAAGCACAAGAAGAAGAAAAAGACGTTTGCTTTTCTGTTGGCATCATGGTGGAGCCTGGAAGTAAAAGTAAGAGAGTAATCAGTGGCGGCTCGTCCATAGGGGGCGCTAGGGCGCCGCCCCACCACTCACAGGAAGGAGAAGAAGAAGATAGGAATCACAAAATATATTTAAAAAAACATAAAAAGTGAACTAAACGATCTATACACACCATATGGACTAAGTGCTGTGTGTAATCTGTGTTTAATAATGTTTTTTTTTACTTTTAACACGGCCGAATCGTCGACGTACTTGTCACGTGTCCTCTCGCGGGCGCAGCAATCTTTACCATTGACTTAATATGGGCTAACTGGCGCATGTGCAGTGGGTCCCCAAACCGTCCACAACGAGAAAGAATAGGAGAGCGGTTGGTCGCATCTTTTAGCGATCGTCGCCACCTCACCGGGTGAATTCTGCTCAGACCAGGGGGAGGAGATCGCTGATTGGTCAGGTTGTTCACCCCGCCCTGAGGGGAAAACTTTCCACAGGCTGGCACAGTGTGGCTCCATCTGTGCCAATTTGTCACGGCAGCAACACACTACTTCCACTGAATATTTTTTTGTTGTCCAACCTTTTAGCCATCTTTGCTATAATTGTGAAATCATCAGTGACAAATAAAGTTAATTGCTTCAAAACCTGACGTAGCAAATGCTACTAGTAG
Source organism: Aphyosemion australe (assembly GCA_006937985.1). NCBI lineage: Eukaryota > Metazoa > Chordata > Actinopteri > Cyprinodontiformes > Nothobranchiidae > Aphyosemion > Aphyosemion australe. The sequence continues at coordinate 246,371 of SSNS01000521.1, read as the reverse complement.
GTTCCAATGTGTGAAACCTCAGCCAATCGAATTGCTTGTTGAGTTTTTTTCAGCTGGCTGGCTTTCGTGTTAACCAATCACAGGGAGAGAATCCACGTAAACAGGAAAATGATGAATGCGGGCGGGCAAACTCTTATATAGTCTTTGGCAAAACAATGCCAGCAAACAGTCTGATCAGCTAAGCTTTTACGTTGGGATGTAGAATTTCACGAACCGAGTGGATTATTTTTACTACACCACACGGATTATGGCCATAACCTGCAGGTAAGCCTCATTTTAGCTTTTGGCTTCAGGAAACAGCATGCTGCCTCGTTAGCAGCTAGCACCACTCCATACGGTTTGAACTAAGTGGAACTTCTTGTTTGTGAGTCTGGGCTTTAATCTAAACGCCGGCTGCTTCTGTGAATATCTTGCGTTGTGTCACTGTGTGTTTTTCTGGATACGTGTAGCGTCTATTTTACGGCCTCACGTTTATTTACAGCTTATGGGTGTTCTGTTTGTAGAAAGTGGATTCTATTGATTAGATTTAGCCTACTCCCCTTAAGCGTGTGTGCAGTTTGTGTAATATATGGGTGAATGGATGAATGTTTTTGTCAAAAACATGCTTAATATATTCGAAAACCTTTTGAATAACTTTGTTGCCGGAAGCGCTACTGTGACCGTCAGTTGTGTGACGCTGATGCTTAAGAATCAATGGTAATTTTGCGTCCCCTAGTGGTGATATGTGGTTAGCGCCCCACCCAAAATAAAAGTCACCGGCCGCCACTGAGAGTAATGTCTTTGGAGGTGAAACAAATAGCTTAAACTGGAGTAAACATGGGTGTGGCCTACACTAGATTGAGGAAACTGAAAAAGGCTATGAAATCACAGGCTGATGGTGACCTGGCTTTGTTGCTACTGGACTTGTAAGTACTAATATTGTTTGTCCAACAGTGTGGATCTTTTTGATTTGTGGCTTATTTAGTAAGACTTGGCTCATGTTAGTGTTAGCCCGTTGTTAGCGCTAGCTACAGCAGGCTGCTGCAGGGTTGTTTACGGTAGTTGTAATTCCACTTTCAACCAGTAGGGCGGAGGAGCAGGAAACTGCTCTGTTACTTTAAGAACCCCGCTGTTTTCATTGTGTTCATTTTCAAAGTTTTAATTAATAAACTAAACGTTGTTATAAAAGTATGAGGTGGCGCTGATTAGAAACAGTGAGCTGCTTTGTGAACTGATTTCGTTCCCATAGGTAAGACACAGTTTAGGTGCATTGAACAACACTGTAAAGAGACTTTTTTCAGTTTTATTTTTTTCTTCAAGGGGAAATGTTATTTTTCTCGTTGTCGTAGACCTCAACTCTTCCTGACCTTCAGCGTAGCAAAACAATCCCCCTTACCACTCCTCCTCCAACTCAGGGCAAAAGCAAAAGAAAACAAATAAGAAAGGATTCATCCGGCCTGAGCAAAACAGGTTCAGTAGTATTGGAACAGGCCCCCCCACCCACCAAATAAAAAAAAGCATCCCAAGATTTAACAATCAACACAAGTCTATGGACAGCCAGTAGAAATAGAATACATACAATGAACATCTTAATAAACTCATGTCCATTCTATAAACTCTTGGTTTCTGGGAATCACTCCTCATTGGTCACAGCTCGTGTGATAGCTGCTGATCTCAGTCACATCACTGTCCTCTGGTGCTCCCACCGCACCCCCGAGCCCAAACGTCACTGCCCAGGAGAGACCAGTAGCCGGCTGGCTTCGGTACCAACGTGATCTGCTGTTCTCTGCCAGGGGAGAGTGAGAGAAGAGCTGATTCCCCTCAGTCAGGAAGAGCGATCACCGCAACAGTAATACCTGAAATCTACTGTCGACGGGCCTTCTTCCTCCACCTGAAGGCACACATCTTATTCATGTCCCAGGGTTTTAACTTAAGGCAATACTTTAGCTGAACGACTAATTAGGAGGGGGATGAGAAAACAACACATAGACCTGCGTATCCTGCCTTGTCCTCTAGCTCTTTACTGCTGCAGGAGCTTAAGTAAAAGTGGATCACGTATCCGAGTTTACAGCATTTTTATGACCAGAACCAATCAGTCGATCCGTTGGTACCGGCGAGCTCGACCACTAAAACTGGCATTTTTCAACAAAGCATGCTTTTCTTTTATCCTTTTTCAATGGAATGGAGTCATCATATTAAGCATAATAATTAACCAGAATCATCAATAATAATAATAATAATAATAACACTAAGAATATACAAATGATGGGTACAGAATTTACACAAAATACCCTACACGGAAACAAAACAGAAAAAGAAAAAGGAAAACAAGAAACCACACTAAGACATGCTCAAAAGCAGTTATGTTTGGCAAGAAAGCAGTTTTGTTGTATCATAAAAACCTCACAGTGAAAATAGTTATGCCCCTTCAGGATCACAAAGCACAGTATTCAGTCAAAATCAATAGATATCTATCTTTCCTTCATCTACTTCCTCTTCATAGAAGAATCCGGCTGTGATGCGACTGCGCTGAAATCCACCCCTTCCCCCTGCAGGAACAACCCACTGATTAACGTTCCTTCACTTCCACCTGCACAGAAAAATCAAAGTACCTTTCTGAAAAGATGCAGTCAGTGATGAGACGGCTGAAACCAGCGGCTCACCGGCTGCTCGACCTCTGAGGAACCAATCAGATATGAGGATGAAGATCCAAGCTCCATCTCCTCACAGATAAAAATATAAATCTCAGGAATAACCCTCTAAGAACATACTTGGTCATCTTTAGTCATGTGTTTTTATTTATTATTTCATCTGGTAAAAGGATAACGGGGAGTTTTATTCTTCAGAGTTAAAAATCTGCTCTCTGCTGCCTAAATGAAATAAAATAAATAAACTCTACATATTTCATGGAAGTGATGGAGCACCTTCACTGCCAGAGTTTGGGCAAAAACAATAAATTAAAAGGCCGACCCTCCGCCTGGAACTGACTTCAGCGAGGACATAGCAACACGTCGGGCCTTGCTTTTAGTAAATACTTTAGTCTTTGGTCAATATATTCCTCCTCAGTTTATACATATAGTCATACACACACAAATATGCATGTACATACACACTTATAAACGTGTAATAAACTGGATATTTGTGCACGTATGTGTTCACGCGTTTTCATAAAGGACCTTTAGCACAAAACACCGAGATTGAAATAAATAATTAATGCAGAAACAAAGCATGAGTACCTGTTCGTAATTCATGTGAAATTAAAATGACTGAAAAAATAAAAATAAGAAAACACAAATTAAAATGAAGAAGTAGCCTTATGTACAGCGTTAATCTTCTTTTAACACAGGCTAAAAGGCGTTGTTTTTAAATAAACAGACTTTGCATCTTTCAAGAAGCCTGAGAGAGAGGCTAGACATGAGAAAAACATCCTTCCACGTCTGACCGCCGCCAAAAATGGTCATCAGACACGAGGTTTCTCCTCTCGGCGAGAACACTTTCCTTTCTCTGGAGTCCAAAAAGTTCCTGTTTTCCTCTTTGCTTGGGATTCAAGTGATGGCGATTGTAGTTCTTAGCGGTGGGCTCGCACTGTGAGTGCTCGCTCAGTGGTGCTGTGTCCTTCCAGCGGGGATCCTCCCGACGTCAGCCGCTGCCCTGGCTGCTAACTGTTGGGTGGCCCATCGTTCAGGAAGTAGGTGGTCATCTCCCCTTTGCCTTTGACCTTAACAACGCCACGGCACTCCAGAATGTAGCCTTTGTTTGAAAGCACCTGGTGGAGGTCTGTGGTCACCTGGGGGAGGAGTCACACAGGCATGGATGAATGTTTATGTGATACCAGAGGCAGGATGGCTGCACACTTTAAAGTATTTCTGTTTTATCTTTCGCCTTCTTTTGTGTGTCGAGGACTTAAAGGCACACTTGGCTTTCTTTTAGCACCTTCTAGTGTTTGTTAGTAAAACAAAAAGTGAAACGTATCTCCTCACTGTGTATCTCCTCTTTTTAACACCTTAATCTAACTGCTGAAATGTCTCCTCAGCCTTCATTAGTGTCTACAGGAGCGGTTCATCACTAAATCAAACAAATCAGCTGTGTTCATGATCAAAAACATGCAGGAAACATGCTGGAAGCAGACTGCAGCGCTGGCATGTCAGCTCCACTTTACTAAGTGCAGCAGAGTCTGAACTGGCACTCTGAAGTTGCAAGTGCGGTATTCTGGCCACAGAGGGTGGTGCGGATCTGAGTGACATTTCATTAACCCTGTAAAGGGTCATTTTAGCACATATTGGCTCAAGAAAAGGATTTAAATGTGAAAAAGTTGCTTTAAGTTACCTTTAAACATGAGACTGAAATAAATAACGCTTTAGTTCTTAGATAAATCCAAAACTTTAAAAATTTAAAGCTGTTGTTTTAATTGTTGTGACTGTTTCTTTTTGACCGACATGTGCGAGCTTGAGGGCGACAACAAGGCCTCCGTTATGTCTGAGGTGAAAACAAACCAGACTTTGTGAATACATGTTGGAGTCTGTTTGGTACAAAGAAAGTGATTGTTTTTATATGAGAAAAAGGCAAAACAGTGCCTCTTTACCCACTAGACAGCCTATTTGTGTGCAAGAAATTCAAATAGTAATGCCATTTCAATTTCTTTTAATTTAATTTTAATTTGAGTTTTTTATTTTCAAAATGCAATATTTATTAGTTTATTGAACAAAGAGAAACCAAAGGAAAAAGTAAAATGCATTAATTTATCATGTTTTTGTGTGATATACCACAGTCTGACGTTTGTTGGGTTGTAGAATATCAGTTTAATGTCAGATTTATTGTTTTTACTGTTGAACAACACCCTGCAAAGAGTCAACGTCGCATGGACGTGCAAATCATGTCAATATTGAGTCCATCAGTCCTCGTCTTATGACGTCCTATAGGTCTTTGCAGGGTATGCATTCATCATGTCTGATATAATAAATAATACATTCATAACCAGTTACATGTATTTCTACCCCTTTCAAACCCTATTTAGGCAGAATGTGTTTCCTGAAGCCTACCTGTATACGATCAGGTACACCTGTGCTGTCCATGCGACTGGCCACATTAACTGTGTTCCCCCAAATATCGTACTGAGGCTTTCGTGCTCCAATGACGCCCGCTACCACCGGCCCGATGTTCAGACCTGTTCAACACAGAAATCAGCAGCATTTAGACTCGGAGCTGCTGGGAACCGACCTATGAGGTTCATCTGAGGTTCCTTGTCCCACCTATCTTCATCTGGAAGTTGTTGAAGGAATGCTCGTTGATGTATTTCATCTGCTCTCTCAGTCTCATGGAGTAGTCCGCTAGTGCAGTGATATGAGTGCGCCCCTCTTTGTCGTAGGTGGAGTCGTTGAGACCGGAGGCGGCCATGTAGGTGGAGCCGATGGTCTTGATCTTCTCTAGCTGCCTGTACTTCTCTTCGCTGATGATCTGAGAGGTGAACAGATGCTTGATGAAACAGGAAGCTCAAATATTAGAAAAAGTCATTTCGTTCTACCTCGTCGAAGTCTGCGATGATCTCGTTGAGCAGCCGGAGACACTCCACTCCCTCGTTGTTGGCCTCCAGCTCCACATAGAACTCAGAGAAGTTGCTGATGGAGGCAAACATGACGGCCACGCACTCACAGGACTGGTAGTACAGCTCGTCGTTACGCCTCTCGCGAGCTAAGAAGTGAGCAGCTACGTCTTTAGGCAGAATGTTATGGAGGAGGCGACGGTTGTAGGCTTGCAGCTCCTCCATCTCCTCCTTCTCCTCAGTGGCCTGAGAGAGAGAGTTACTTTTTAGATATCACCAGCCTTGTGAGGGCAATGCTCACTGTGAGAGGGGTGTTTAAACCCAGAGTGTGGTCCGATGCAGCTCTAACATCTGTACCTGTAATTTCCAGAGGAAGTCCAGGCGTGCCGTAGATTCCACCTGCTGTGCGTGCAGGTACAGCGCCAGGACGAAGACGGTGAGGATCACTGGAGTCATGACCCGCAGCGACACTTTGGTCACAACAAATGCGCTGGGAAGGAACCAGAGAGAGGTCTAAATAAAGGCATCCTCAGTTACATCACTTTTACATACAGGGGAAACCTTCAGAGGGGATTTTCATGAACAGAAAAGCAGAAAAACATTTAAGTTAGAATAAAAGTGAAACAGCTTACCACTGGTTTGTAGTTTCATTGAAACTGAACCTTAAGGAAAAAAAAACATCATTCTGATTACAAATTAAGCTAATAATCAGTTTTTTATATAATTACATTACTGCCTTGGACAAACTCAATCATAACACTGATAAAAGAAGTAAAAAGATCTAATAAAACATCCAGAGTTTATGACGTTCCTGAGTTAATCTCATCACTCCTGTTTCATGTTTTAATAGGACAGATCTGTCCTCTAACACCTTAAACCTGTCTGCTAAACGTTTGAGTCTCTGAAATACTTCAAAGATGAAATATCAAATCTATAGCCTGAGTCTTTGTTGTGTAGTGGTAGATTTATTTTGTTTTATTTTATTAGGAATGAAAAGATGCCTGAAATTTTTATAAAAATAAGAGTATCAGATTAGATCTGGAAGGTTTTATGTAGCTGATCAAAGAGAATATTTTATTCTAGATGGTTTATCAACTATAGATCTGTTTAAATCCACTGAAAAACGTGGTAAAGCACATGTTAGTAGAAGTGAAGCAAGCACTCAGTATAATAATATTATTAATAATAATAATAATAATAATAATAATAATAATAATTATAATAATAATAATAATAATAATAATAACAATCTGGGGAAAAACAATTAAGGTGTCAACAAATATTTTTTATAATGCATGTTAATAAAGCAACTTACCACTGATCAATAGTTTCATTTAAATCACTATAAAGAGAAAAAGATACCAGATTAATGTAAATAAAATGTACAGATCTGTTACACATTTCAAATAACAAGTGCTGTATTATTTTTTACTTATTAAAAGTGTTTGTTTACATTTTTGATGTAAACAAATCTCAATGATTTCCTATTACAGACAATGCTAAACAATGAATTCACAATCCCTGAGTGCTTTTGACGTCAAACGAATGTTTGTTTTGTAAAAATAAGGAAATTTCAAACAGAATTTTGTGTTTGTTTTTGCAGATTAGATGTATTTGATCAAGTTATTATTTAATGTCCACTGAGAGTCTTCATGCTGGTGCACTTACATGGCGTTGGAGGTGACGAAGAGGTCTGCGTTGTCAAATAGTGCTACTTGTGGCCACTCCACCAGCAGCAGGAAGGTGAGCTGGATGAACAGCATGAGGGCCAGCTTCCCGATGCTGCTGATTTGCAGGAACACGGAGCAGGCCAGCAGCGTCAGCAGCACGCTGTAGCTGAAATACTGCCACCAACAGGAGACCCCACGCATCAGCAACAGGAGATCACAGAGCAGCTCTCATGCACATGGGACATTTTCCTTTTCTTTGCACTGGGACCAGCCAGAGAGGAAACACAAACATCGTTCTCACCTCAGGAAAGGGACAGGAAGGACCTTGGCTTGGACAGATCTCTAGACCTCCTTCAACGGAAACATTCAGGCTGCGGATCAGACATGGCGTCACCAGGGCTGCAGACGTGTTCATCTTCTCAGCGACGCATTCCGTCAAGTCTGTGGTGTCGCAGGCAAACTGCAGCCAAACATTCAAATATAAAAGCACGCGGCCAGAGACACTAATTCGTTTTGGAAAACCCCAAAATGTAAAGACCTTACCATATTAACAAAGGCAGAGATGAAGACGAGGATGATGGAGAACACTCCAACCAGGGTGCTGTTAGTGCGCGACTGGACAATCTTCTTTGAAACGGTTTGCATTGCAGCTGGAAAGAGCTGCAAAACACATATGATTGCATTTGAATTTTAAAAGAATGCAAATTTTAAAACAAACAAAGCCTTTGTCCTTTTACCGCAACGAGCTCTGTTACCTTAATGCAAGAGTATATGGCACAGATGAAGAGGATGTTGGCGAGTACGATGAAGATACTGATGTAGATTCCCAGCATTACTGGGGTGCTGCAGGAAAGGAGGAGATAATCATTTAATCTAGATCTGTTTCTGAGAGAACGTACTACAGCTATGATTCTGACTGAAGCTACAGGGTGTCTCAATCTATGTGACAGACCTTCCAACTCCATCAAATGCATTCATTTCAACCACAGCAGCAGAATTATGAGTGCGGGTGTAAATGTGAAGAGGAAACAGAACTGAAAGGGTAATATTTTGGGACGGTGTGACCTAAGATACTTACTGTGGAAAGATAACAATCTGTATGAAAGATATGAAGCAGAACACTAGCAGAGTACAGGCTACGTAGCCCCCAAAACGGTCATCCACCTTCTTAGAATACTGCAACGATAAAAAAAAAGAAAGAATTAAAACTCTCATTCTTGTTTTGCAATACATTTGCTGCAGTCTCTAGTATGAGTGTATGCCTTGTGAGTTGTTTTCTGTGGAAAGCTCTCGCTGTCCTGTTTCAGGAAGTAGAAATGAACTGAAGGGGACAGAAAACAGCAGGATTTGGCGTCTTACTCATTAATATTTATGATATTGGGACATCTTGCCTTAAATAATGGTTAGATTCTACTAGCCGAGACGTGCTCTGCTCTCTCTTGGACGCTAAAGACACACGGATTGACGGAGACGTTTTGCCTTCAGACTTCTCCGTCACCTCGGGAGAGTTGCAAAGCAATTCCCTGCCAGGTCAACAGAGGGCGTAGTGCTTTTCTGGGGTATCCTGTCATGTATCCGGTCCACGATAGTGTGTTTACTATTGTGTTTATATAGTGTTTTTTGTATTCCAGAGACTTTTTAATATGGACAAACTTGCCCCTCATTCTCCTCCACCTCTTCATTCGCTCGCCACCTCTAAACCCACGTTTCCTGTCATTTCCGTCCACGAATAAAACGCTTGCTGCGTATCTTTATATTCCTCCAGTCACGGGTGAATAAACGTTCATATTGTGTATATAATGTCTGACGCTAGATAGAGGGGCAATGGCGGTGTTGTTGACGAATTTAAAGGAAGCGGCATCCTGGCCAATCACAAGCTTGCACTCTCCGTCTCGTTTGACGGATGTTTAGAAAAAAGAGCTCAACTCCGCCCGTCCTTGCGTGCCCGTTGAAGAGCCCTCGCAACGACGGATTATGGCATTGCGTGTCTTTGTTCCGACGCAGACGGAGAAGCATAAATTAGGCTTAAATCAACAACAGCCTTCGATGTCATGAGCCTAGATGGGTGAGTCCATGAATGCTAATTTTCAGTGTGACGTAGATCTGTGTGGATCTTTCTGACCCGAGCATTTCCCCGTTCCTATCAGGAAATAGGGGTAGAAGACTATTGTTACGTTCAGCCTGCATGTTAAACTTTCAGTATTTTTAAAAGAACAAGTAAAAACCTTGCTCGTTAAATGCGAGCAGCGTTTCTTTTTTCTAAAACCTCGTAAACATTTGAGGATTACAAGCTTAAGAAATGACTCTAAATCACACCTTTTTTTCCAGACTGGAGGTCTGGAACGTAAGCAGGAACTTCTTGACGTGATCTTTTCTGAGCTGGTCGATACTACGAGCGTCAATGGCTCGCCCCAGGAACTCATCTACCTCATCCTCTGGGTTCATGGTCTCCTGAACACCCCGGCTGCAAAAGATTCATTCACAAACGATCAAACACTCCAGATGAGCAGGAGGCAACAGACCGAGCAGAGAGTCAGTACTTACTTGTCTTTACTGGAGGACTCGTCAATTCCCTGAAAGGAAAACGGGCAACATTACAACTCTGGGAGAAAAGCTCCTTCACCAAACATATTGATGTCCAGCTTCACCATTTGTCTGAAGACTTTGGAGTCTTTGGTTCTGGAGAAGGTTCTGTCGGGGACCCAGCGTGGCATCAGCCCCTCGTTAGAGTTGGCCCTCGTCCGCTGCAGCTTCGCCATCATCGCCTTCTCGTCCTTCTGCTCAGAGGGAACAACACCAAGGCCTGACCAACTGTTCTCGTGCAACACAACACACAGCGAATGACAAAGAGAGTGACTAAGAGCGCTCGGCGAATCTGGCTTTTCGTTCTTGCCGTTCAAAGATCCGGACAGGCGGTTGGAGGACTTCATTTACAAGCTTGTCAGTTACAGAGAAATCACACCTTTTTTTCTCTGGTTCAAGAGGAAATCCCCTGAAAATATTGAAAAAAGCATCCTTCTCTGTCGTGCTGCTATAACTCACATAGGCTTTTCAGCAAATCACAGAAACTACAGACAAGGAGGAAAATCTTTCTGATCTGAACAGTACTTTGTATGTTTCACTGACAGGAAGAAGCTAAGACACTTATACCCACAATGACAATGAACGCTCCGGTGCACTGACCCGTTTCTGGCTGCAGCCGAGAACCAGAAAGGTCTCGATGCTGTTCTCCTTAAGGTATGCGTTCCTCTCTCCTCCAAAACCTGGCTCCACCTCATAGTCCCCATTCAGGTACTGCAATGTGGCCTTGGTGATGTGGATTCGGCTGGCATCATCAAAATAAGACCATGAAAGGGTTCTCTTATGGTCAATGTTTACACACACAGGCTAAAACGTCTCAAGGAAGAGGTAAGAAATAATCCTGACATTTTTCTAGAAATGTTTGCTCAGCTACAAAATGTGATATTCATAATGTTGTCGCTAAAACACCAAAATGATCTTAGGTTTCAGCTACAGTAGAGTGTAGTGGTTTTGTGTTTAAGCACTAATCCCGTGTTGTTTTTCCTCACCCTGCTTTTCCACCCGCCTCCATGTGATTGGCCAGCGTGACGTCGTTTGACCACACGTCAAACTGCCACTTCCTGAGTCCCAGCACGCCACAGTGCACACGTCCGCTGTGAATGCCCACGCGCATGTTAACGTTGACCCCCGTCACCTCGCGCACCAACCTGCACACACAGCGATGTCTCAGACGCAAGAGAAACGATCCAAAGCTGTTTCACTGCGTATATTTATTTCACTCACGAGATGGCCTCGATCATGTCGACGCCCATCTCCACACAGCAGTGGGCGTGGTCAGCCCGGGGTTCAGGCAGCCCGGACACACAGTAGTAACAATCACCCAAGATTTTGATTCGCAGACAGTGATTCTCCTGAGAGAAGAGATAGAAGACATTAGGAAAAGAGACCATCCTGCTGCTCTAAACATATTCTTCTCAACATCTAGGTAAACATCTTCTGACCAAACATCCTCTGGTGTCAGAATTAAGGCGACATGTCATCAGGTATTAGATAAAAAGTTGTCAGACAAAAGGTATCAGAAAAAGTCAGATGGGAAGGTATCTGTCTGGATAAGAGTTGCAAGGATAATAAAATCTTCAGGTACCAGGAAATGTTGGCCCAATGCTGAATCAGAAGCTCAGAAAAGAAGCAAACTACAGTGTCTTTGTTTTCTCTTTAATGTCTGGTCCCACGTTTTTCCTGACGCCTGATGCATTTTGGTGTGACAACTTTTTTTCCCAATCCATGACACATGAAGTCTTGATTTGGTTTGTAGTCTGAAGCTGTTATCCTAAGACCCTAGTGTGTCCTAATAGGGACACCGTACAGCTCATTTATCTTCATGAAGACGGCTTCCTTACCGATGCCAGCTTGTCAAAACGGGCAAAGAGTTCATTGAGGGTCATGACGAGCTCCTGGGCTGTGCACTGAGACGCCAGGCTGGTAAAACCCTCGATGTCTGCAAATAGAATACTGATGCAAAGAAAAGCAAAGTTAAAATACTTTCATCTTTCATCCTGAGCTAACAAAGAAACAACAACCAGGTTTAGAGCTCTGATTACATGAGCCATGTAATATGGCAGTTAGGCCAGCTGACATTGGCCGAGGCAAAGTTTGACCATAATGTTGTCTCATGGCCTTTTATGTGAGTGTAACATGTGTACGTGTGTCCGCATGCATGCATGCACGTGTGTGTGTGCGTGCATGCACGTGTGTGTGTACGAGTGTTCGTGTGTGTGTGTGCATGCTTGTGTGCGTGCATGTGTGCGTGCATGCATGCGTGTGTGTGTGTGTGCATGCATGCGTGCTTGTGTGAATGCGTGCGTGTGTGTGTGCATGTGTGTGTGCAATGTTTGACCATAAAGTTGTCTCATGGCCTTTTATGTGAGTGTAACATGTGTATGTGCATCCGCATGCTTGCATGCACATGTGCACGTGTGTGCGTACGTGTGTTCGTGCATGCGTGCGTGCGTGTGTGTGCATGCTTGCATGTATGTGTGAAAAGTTTGACCATAAAGTTGTCTCATGGCCTTTTATGTGAGTGTAACATGTGTACGTGCATCCACATCCGTGCGTGCTTGTGTGTGTGCATGCTTGTGTGCATGTGTGCTTGCAAGCGTGCGTGTGTGTGTGTTTGTGCATGTGTGCGTGCATGCGTGTGTGTGTTTGTGCATGTGTGTGTGCATGCTTGTGTGCATGTGTGCTTGCAAGCGTGCGTGTGTGTGTGCGTGTTTGTGCATGTGTGCGTGCATGCGTGTGTGTGTTTGTGCATGCGTGTGCGTGCATGCGTGCGTGTGTTTGTGCATGCGTGTGCGTGCATGCGTGCGTGTGTTTGTGCATGCGTGCATGTGTGTGTGCATGCGTGCGTGTGTGTTTTCTGAATGAGTACATGACGATGTTTTAACGATGTTTAGTCGCCTCAGACTAACTCACCTAAATCAGCAAATTAAAGACAGGTAAAAGTGCCACACACGAGAAAGACCACGGGCTCACCTGACATTGTCGTGTTTCTGGATATAGATCTTATGAAACATCATGTCTTCCTTCTTGGCACTGATGTCAGCCTTCATCTCCATGGCAACGTGCCTTGGCAACACTGAGAGCAACAGACGTTCCTGGAAAACACACAAAACAGAGAATGCAGATTGTATCATTCACAGCATCATTGTCTGCGTGCCATATGTCACTGCACTCGTAAGACTAGGCAGGAATGTAGACGTTCATTAACCCTTTATTGTCCACACCCAAAAAAAAATAACAATGAAAATTTCGCTTTTTTTTTCATTCATTTGGGTCAATACGGTTTGTATTATAATGTTAGGTGTTTTATTTCCATATTGTTTAAAACCCAAAAGTAAAACTTACCTCCTCCTTAATCTAACTGCTGAAACGTCTCCTCAGCCTTCATTAGTGTCTACAGGAGCGGTTCATCACTAAATCAAACAAATCAGCTGTGTTCATGATCTAAAACATGCAGGAAACATGCTGGAAGCAGACTGCAGCACCAGGTATGTCATCTCAATTTTATTCTAAGTCCAACAAACCGGACCGGCACTCTGAAGTTGCAAGTGCAGTATTCTGGTCACAGAGGGCGGTGGGGGTCTGAGTGACATTTCATTAACCCCGTAAAGGGTTATTTTAGCACATACTGGCTCAAGAAAATGATTTAAAAATATGAAAACCAACCACTGTTTACCATGTATCCCACTCAATTAAAAAACAGAAAGGAAATTATTGTTTCAGGTATTTTATTACAATAAACTTGTTAGGCTTCTTTGTTTCAGGCTAAACAAATATTTTCATCTGAGGATCTCATACAATGACGCTCTTCTGAGAAGATGAAAATCATTTCACAAACCAAAGTCTTTTGTAAATGTTTACGTTATTTTCTAAGAGAAAAGTTCTTTTAGTGGATTTCTCATTTCAAACTGAACCAAAAAATCCAGTTTTGTTGCAAAGAATAAACCAATCCTGCAGACCACTCAGACATTTTTCTCCTTCGTGTTGCTGTTTACATCCAGTGGCAACAGATGGAAATTTCAAAGAACAAAACAACATGACGAGGTCGAAAAGATGGAAGAGACAGGTCTAGTCACCAGAGACCAGTGGAGGAGAGGAAATCTCTCTTCTGAAACAATACATTGTAAAAAAAAGTTCTCTGTACATGAAGATAAACAAGTCAAACCTCTGGTGAGGAGTCCGGGGCTGTTTCAGAAACACAAATATAACAATTCCTCAGGATTTCTCTGTCACCTCTGATGACCTTTAGATCATTCCTGGTCTCAGAGCAGGAAGGAAGCAGGAAGATGACTCTCCACTTTCCTGACTACTAAACATTTATTAATAGTCCCAACATACTGAATGCATGACTATGGAGCTGTGAGCAGGTTTTATGTTGCTTAAAAAATCCAATTTACTAAATATGATGTCGTTTTTGTCAAATAAATGAATTGATGGTGCGTGCTGTGTGCGTGCATGCATGCATGCAGGCATGGGTGTGTGTGAGTCTGCAGGCCTACCTGCTGCTGGTTCTCCCTCTGCAGATAAAGCCTGGCCTGGATGTAGCCTCTGGTCTCCTGGAAGGCCTGTCTCTGGGAAACCTCTGCTGGGTAGTGGGTACAGATGCCGATGATGTTGGTGCACAGGAAGATGAGGACATTAGCGCTGACCTGGTGAGATCAGAGCAGGAAGAAATAAAAGTTTTATTAAGAGGACTAATTCACAGATTATGTATCCAGGAATTTGGAATAAAAGATGCAAACCAAACCAATGATCAGGATTCAGAAGATGAAGTGTAGGATATCATTTCCAACTAGTTTTACACATATTTAAAGTTCTTGAACAGAAAACCTGTTGTTTATGGTTTCATGTGACTTTATCCTACATGCTGAATACAGCAGGGGAAACCTGGTGGGTTTATTCCATCGTTCGTCTAACACAGGCAGTGGTGGACCACTGACAGGCCTTATGATGCTCAGCAGAACCAGTAAAGACAGACAGTTTGTTCACTTTGAGCAGGAAGTCAGCTGTCATGTCCTGTTAGGTCTGATTCTGATTTAATAAGCCTAATCTGTCAGTCTGTAATAACTCTTAAGATTGATTTACTAATTATAGCACCGCTCAGGCAGTCTGGCCTTCATGACTTTTAACCTTCGTACTGGTCAAACTTTTACTCTGAAAAATGATTTTAGGCCAGCTGTTTGCTGTGGCACCCTCAGAAATATTTCACAGGGGGGTCAGATTGAACAGTTTGAGGTAGAATACCAAATTGGTCTGTGTGGTAACTGTGGGAGAGTTTAGCCTGTAGTAGTGAGTCGCTGCTCCTTCGTTATTTTTCATTAAAAAACAAAAGGCCCACACATCACAATCACCTCAAATTTGAGAAGCAAACATTTCAGAAAAAAGACAAATGTTCAGATATTTCAGTTATTGTTTCAAATTTTATTTATTCTGAATTTGCTGTTTCAACAAAAATATCCACAACTATCAGGATTTATACGTTTTAAGAAAAACGGTGAGCCTCAGTGACATAAATATAGATTTATATTGGAATTTATAAATAAATTAGTTAGTAAATATTATTGAAATAAATATATTTATAGGTTTTAAAATTTATGTCCTGATGAAAGAAGATGAATGTATGGTTTGTGTGAACATGAATGTGATTTATTAACAGGGGTGGCCAACAATTTTCCCCCCTGGCCACCCCTTGGAGGTGCCACTGGCTGTTTGCCATTTATAAAAAAAAAAATAATAATAAAAAAAAGTTGCAAAATTTGCAAAACTGGTTGTAGTTTGTGACTTTGTCATCTCACATTACAAAAAACATCCAAAGTGTTTGTGTGGAGTAATAAAAACTAAACCAATCAAAAGTTAACTATAAATGCACATGTGTCGTTTATTCATGCATACACACACACACACACACATGCACGCACACATACACACCTCTATGTGGGACCTTCTGGGATCCATCCACATGCTGCAAACATTTTTAGAAGCATCTGTGCTCTCATTTGACCCCATAATAAGCTCCAGCGTACAATAAAATATCTAACTACATTGTGGGAATTGGTCCTGACCCGACACAAGGCCACTTCCTTTACAAACTGAGCTCGTGTTTACAGACCGTACGTGACGCTGCTCACTGAGAGGCCACATGTGGACACTCAAGAAGGTCTGAGCGGAGATGATGATGATGATGATGATGATGATGATGATGATGACGACAAAGATGATGATGAGTAACACAAGTTTTAAAGTATTCTTTGTTTACAGTGTTTATTTCACACCTGCCTACAACTTTTGCACAGTACTATACATACGTATGCAGCGGGGAGAATAATTATTTGACACATCAGCATTTTTATTAGTAAGGGTATTACTAAGTGAGCTACTGACACAAAATTTCAACCACGTTAATATCAACTCAAGTATTTAAAGGGACACTTTGCAACTTTTTAATATTTTTAAATCATTTTCTTGAGCCAGTATGTGCTAAAATGACCCTTTACAGGGTTAATGAAAGGCCACCCAGCCCCTGTCGCCCCCTGTGGCCAGAATATTCCACTTGCAACTTCACAGTTGCCGGTCCGGTCTGTTGGGACTACCTGGCTCTGCAGTCTGCTTCCAGCACGTTTCCTGCATGTTTAAGATCATGAACACAGCTGATATGTTTAACTTAGTCATGAATAACTCCCGTAGAAACTAATTAAGGCTGAGGAGACATTTCAGCAGTTAGATTAAGGTGTTAAAAAGACGAACGCGCAGCGAGGAGATAAGTTTTACTTTCGGTTTTGCCAACGAACACTAGGAGGTGCTAAAAACAAGCCAAAACTAACTAGCGTCCCTTTAATTTATGCAAAGACATCTAAACATTTAAGTTCATAAATTGAGTTATGTGTAGTAAAGTGAAAAGACACAGGGAAAAAAGTATTAAACACATGAAGATAACAAGGTGTAAAATGGCATAGAAATCCAGATCACCTGAAATCTGTCAGTATTGAGACAGCAACCCCGCCCCCTATCAGTACTAATTGATATCATCCACGTAAGATCCCTGTTTAAGGAGTCCAAAGAATAATCAGCTGAGTTCACCGAGAGCCAAGAACCACTCAGGCAGAACTTCAGGAAGACCTTGCATCAGCAGGTTCTGTTGTTTCAAAGACAACTATAAACAAAGCACTGAACCGCCATGATATCCATGCATGCTCACCACTCCATTGGTGAACAAAAAGCATGTTAAAGTTTGCAAAATAGAATTTGGAGAAGATTACTGGGAGACTATAGTATGGTCGTTCTACACACCATGTTTGGAGAAGAAATGGCACTGCCCACCACCCCAAGAACACCACACCAACAGTAAAGTTTGGGGGAGGAAGCATCATGGTGTGGGGCTGCTTTTCAGCTAGGAGTACTGCCAGACTTCATATTATTGAAGGCAGGATGAATGGAGAAATGTACTGGGAGATTCTGGATAAAAATCTGTTGTCATCTACCAGAAAGCTGAAAACGAAAAGAGGGTGGACATTTCAGCAATACAATGATCCCAAACATAAGGCCAAGGAAACAATGAGTTGGTTTCAAAATCAAGTTGCTTGAATGGCCCAGTCAATCACCTGACCTACATCTCATAGAACATCTATGGAGAAAACTGATGATTAAAGTTTATAAACCAGGCCCAAAGAACCTTCAAGATTTAAAGAATGTTTGTGTGGATCAATGGGCCAGAATCTCCCCAGAGCAACGCAGACGACTGGTCTCTACATACAAGAGGCGTCTAGAAGCTGTGATCACCAACAAAGACTTTTCTACAAAGTGTTCAATACTTATTCCCTGTGTCATTTCACTTTATTATGATTCAACTTATTATATATATATATATATATATATATATATATATATATATATATATATATATACTTTTTTTTCCCCTGGCATTTCCTCAAACACCATTCTCCTTTTAATCTTGGAGTTTATAGGTCATTAATAATTTCCTGTGGCAAAGATTAAACGTTAGCAAATATTAGACATTCGGATTATTTGCTTAAAGCAACTCTTTAATGTTCTTAAACTGATAAAAGGAAACATGTGTATTTAGGAGAGTTTCTGAGAATAGCAGCAGGAACAAAAATAGAAACAGATGGATGACGGAGAAATGAGTTTGAAAAGACAGTAAACATGGGGGGGGCTAGAATGGAAGAAGAAGCGCTGTTTAATGGACAGCTCAGATAAAACTGAAGGACGACAGATGTTGAGGGTAGGAAGGAAATGAGTGGTATGAACAGAAGCGAGATGAGGAAGGAAAAACACAATGTGAGGGTGACAGGAGTAGGAAGGGTGAGCGGCTGAGGGGGGAGGGAGGGAGGGACAGATATGGGCCACAGTGACATTAGGCAGATGGCTCACAGCGCTCAGCTCTGTTTACTTTCCTCTTACTGTTCAAGCAAAAACAGTCGTGAGACAAAAGTGAAACCTGCAGCAGGACGACCGCTCACAGGTGAACGTCTGGCTGCAACGCCGAGACTTCCTCGCGTTGACGAGAGTTTCCCCTGCATCTGCAGCGACTGGAAGCATCTTTCTGCTTGCACTGACGTGGTAGTCGCTCACCGCCTGAAAGTAATTGCTTGCTTTTCTTGAGAGGGCACGGGCGAGTGGGTTTACAGAGTACACAGTAATGTCCTGTGTTTACGCAACAGCACTCCACCTCTTCAGGAGCTCTCTGCTTGGCAGCGCTTACCTGCTACCTGTACAGGCTGTCACGCTCCCAGAGCAGGACTACCACACCTGCTCACTGCCTCAGAAATCAACAACACGCTCATTTATCATGACTTGCTAAAAGGTTCCGTTTGTGAGGATGGGAGTAAAGCAGAAACTGAGCATCACATACGTCATAAACTTCTACAATAAAAGCAGGTGTCATCTCCCTAAGGGGGGAGGAGGGGGAGTCTGTGGAGAGGACCTCCACCTAATCCCTGGATATCAAAATGGTATTACGTAAGAGATGGTCTGAAATGCACAGGACGAGCTAAACGGCAGGGAGACCGATTGTTTTCTGCAGCATAGAGTAAAGAGCATTTTGTCACAAAAAAGCCCCAAACAGCTCAGAGAGGATGTACCAGCTTGATCAATAACCCTAACCCTGTACTGCTGAGCCAATGAGCAGCTCTCAGTGCAAGGCTGCTGCACACACACACACGCACACACCTGTCTCTGTATCCTAAAAAAATCAGAATTTTTTTAATTCTGTCTCAGATTTTCATTTGCATCTCAAAACCTCAGGTAAAATTATTTCTGTGACTTTGGGAAACCTTTGAAAGGTCAACAATATGTATATTTTCAGTAAAATATGGTTTCTGGAGCCATTAAGGCAAAATATGCTTTTAATGATGGTAAGAAAATAATTAATAATAACTTATTGGATTATGTGAAGCGTTTTGTGTGGAAAACCTGTTGTAGATATCTCTTTGAACGACCTCAGTATTGGTTTAAAATTTTCAAAAAACATGTGTCAAAGGTTATTTTCAGCAGGTATTAGCAGTGACATGAGCTATACGTAGCATTTTACACCTAAGAATAGTCCTGCTCTAACAGCGAAATGCTTATAAAATAGTATTTGTTACATTAATTTGCAAATAAGAGCATAGACACACATTTTATGAGTAGATGGGTAAAGGATCTACAGATTACAAATATGGTCACATATTATTATGGGATGTTTGATCGATCTGATTTCAGTTCAGCTGCTTTAAGCACAGATGTTTTTGTTTCTGACCCTGAAAACGGTGATCCTGGAAGTAAAAACGTCTACATGGATTATCTGTTAGCTCTCAGCGGTGATGAGTTCACAGACTCGGAGAAATGTCTGATTTTTTATTGCTGCTTGGCAATGATGTGTTCATGAACCTAACAAATAAAAAGATTTTTTTGAGTTTCATACTTGCTGACGTAGATAAGCCGACCATGCCTAACTGCATTAACATGCTAGCTAATTTATTAATGCATAATACATAAGGTAGTGTGCACTTTTGTCTAGAAGAGTCTTTCTGATGCGTAGCTCCCACTTTCCCAGAATGCACTGTGTTCTGCGACATCACCAGGACTTTTCTCATTATGTGTAACCTTTGCACAGAAATCCACTTTTAAAAATCTGAAATGTTACTTTGAGTAAAACTGACAGTAGCTATTTGAAAAGCAGCTTAGTGAAGGACAAAGGAAGATCCAGCCTCTGGAGACCATGAACTAAACCCTAATGTCACTCCTGGTAGAAGGTTCTGACATCACATGTTCCAGAGCCAATCATAGAGCCTGGTGAGGGTACAACTCAGACTCCAGCATTCTCACAATTACACATGCTGTTCAGATGTTTCTTCTCTCTGCATTCAATCATGACCTGTGTCTACTTCTAACCTGCTGAAGATAAAATCCTAAACCTGTGCTCACAGGTGAGAATCACACAGAGCTTATGGAATATTCAAAAGTAAATCTTTAACTTATGATGGATTTTACACAGCAGACATTTAATTTTAGCCAGAGGTCCGTGGTCCTGACAGTGAGTCTATAAACATTGACTTTTAAGGCCATCTGGCCCCTTTTCAGAGCAGGAGTGTTCTTTAAAAGAGAGGAGAGCGGCGCGGCAGACTGGGGACAAATGAGTGTGGAGCATCAGAACGTCATTCACTGCTGCTACAACCAATATTTTTATGTTGTTTGATTCTGTGGATAGCCTCATTTTTTAAACTTCTGCTTTCATTAAATCAACTAAAAACATTTTTTAATTACACATTTCAAGCTAAACAGAAAGCCGCTGATCAACGGGAATAAAGAGGCAGAATTTTCCCAAACAGCCCTCTGCAGGAACTACAGCCGGATGGGACTGAAAGCCAGTTTCATGTTTAGGTGCACAATCACAAACTGGAACAACACAAATAGAGGATTCAATCATTACTTAGGCTTCAAATGATCACAAAAACTGTGTAATCAACAAAAACAACAGCAAATATTAAATTATTGTGTGGCATATTCCAGAAGCACGCTCTTATTTGTCCTGACTTCCAGATGTGGATCCACATCTGCCCTGAAGACTGAACTCACATGATCTCTGAGATTTTATGCATCATGGAATAAATGCAGAAGGTAGCAGAATGTGTTTGTTTCTGTCTTTTCCCCCACAATTACATGTTATTACCCCTTTACACACAAATATTCTGGTATTATGCTGCTGCCGCTGCCTCAGGCTGGGTTACGGTGAGCTGAGGCAAAGAGGTCTGATGCAGCTATCTGACAATTACACGTTTAATTGTAAGACAAAAGTTTACTGCTAAATAAACAATACTGAAAATATGGGAAAGCAATGTTTCAGAGTTAATATGACACAATTTAATCTATAAAGAAAACTTGTTAAGTTTATTTGTGAAACACTTTTGTTTTTCAGAGAAACAACATTTCTTAACTCTTATATGTTTGGAGGACCCACTTCAAAACTAGATGGTTCATCTTAAGTGGTTTTCATCCTCCAAAAATATAAGTGAATAAATAGATGTTAGGGTTATATATATATATATATATATATATATATATATATGTAAAATTTGAAAACTTTGTCTAACGATTTAAAGGCAGATTTCAGCCCTTTAGTAGAAGAATAAACATCCCTTTGAACATTTGCAGTATTTTTGTTCAAACTTGTCAATACTGTTTAAATTTGTGATATTTTTCTAATAAATATTTTAAATACTGGTAATATATCACATAATATTACCATGCATCTCCATGATGAGCCAGCTCTATCTCAAACTGAAGCAGAAGTCTGCCCTGCTTCTGTACGTCTAACCCTATAATAATCAGAAATTATATGTTTTATATTCCTATACTGTATGTGTTTTACATTACATTATGATTTTTAATTTTATATTGAATTCATTTTGAAATTATTATTTTTATTCTTTGTTCTTTTTAATTACATAATTAGATCTAATACACTCGCCACATGCAGTACGTTCTCCTGCAGGACGGAGAACATGTTAAAGATTGAAAAACAGCAGGTTTTGAGGAACATGCTAATCCTGCTAATGGGGATAACACTTAATGACTGTTGTCTTCCACCAATAGCACCATCCCCAACCATGAGCAGATGTTTGTGCATCATAAAAGAGATCCTTGAAGGCCAGGTCGGCTGACGGGCAGCAGTAAAATGAATCTGGGCTGAAACTGGGCACCTGAAGATTCATCAGAATGTTCATTTTAGCTTTAAAGCACAACTAAGTCTGTTTAATGATTAACATCCAGCCGGTCGGTTTAAAAACAAACAGATGTTGCACCTCTCACTTGTCCTGCAGTAGAAGCATCCACTAATGGGGGATGACTGAAAGTTAGAACAAATGTGAGGAAACAATAAGGGCATGTACCACAGGTCAATATTTTAACATGTGCAATCATTAAGTACACTGGTAGCTTTATTTATTGCTGTTTTTTTTTGTTGTTTACTACTATTATTATTTTAATTTCTATTTTTTTATTATTAGTGGAAATTTGATTGTGTAAAAAGGGTAGGCATACAAAACCTAGGCTTCAGCCTACACCTTTTGGATTCTTTTTGCAATTTTTGTATTATTGTGTTTTCTTCTTACTTTTACAAATGACCAAATAAATAAATAAGTCCAAGAGTCACCACAGGCTTTTTAAGCAGAGACGTTGTGGCTGTGATCAGCATGATGACTTTATTATACTGATTCCTCTGAAGCATCGCTCCCTCTGCCTCTTTATTTGCACGAGCGAGCTTCTTTCTCCGTCTTGTGAAAAAAAGGTTCTGCTTGGTGTTGGCCCGAAACTCACACCCACGGAGGCTGTGAATTATCAGATGGCAGCGCAGCTTTCACTTAGCAACTCTCACCCACATTCCTCAGTCTCCCATCAAAGACACTCAGACCCCCCCCCCCCTTCCAGCCAGGTCCAAGGAGGACGGGGGTCGAGGTCCACATCTTTACATCAAACAGCCAGACCTGTGTTTGACGAACACTTGTTTTACATGAATCAGCTGTTTCATTGATAAATGTCACGTAAAAATGTGAAAGTGAGCTAAATTAACACAACAGATTAGATCTATGTCCATATCTGGGTCGTTCATGTTGTCAGAGCTTGATTGGTTTTAGATTCTTGTGATGCTCCAGAGGAAGTGAAGTGAAAGCAACAAGCTGGACAAACCACACTAAATCACGTTTAGTTTGGTTGAAGTGATGTTATTGTTCCTGTGTATGTTAGCAAAATATCTCTCCAACAACTGGACGGATTTTAATCAGACAACCTGATTGAAAGCGGCCGCTACAGCTAACTAACACTAGCAAAAATGGCTACGGCTCAGTGCTAACAGATCTTGCAGTACTGAGTGGGATTGAGTTTTACTCATGTTTGAACTAAATGACTATAACGCATCATTTCTCAACACTGTCAGATGATTTGGTTATAAGCAACAAAAATTAACAAATTACAAACATTGAAGAAATTAAAGTTCGCTGATGAAATATGAGTACTTACAGTTGAAGTACCGATACCGAGTACTAATGGACCATTGAGTGTCTCTCTTGGGTAGAAAATAATACAAAATCAAATAAAACAAAGACTGTTTGCTCAATTCATTTGATCTGAGCTTGATGTGAACTGAAAATCATGTCCCAATATGAAAATATTAAATAAAATTGTTGAAACAATAAATACACAACTGTCCTGCCAGTTTGTTTCAACGTGTGCTTGATTATGTGATATAACAGCTTTCCAAACAAGCAGCAAGTAGCCCGCTGCTTCAGAGGACCACATTTTTCCTTAGTTCCTTTATTTTCTGCATGTTATTCTGAAGCAGACACTTATGCTTCATGGGGGGACATTCAACAGCTCCCCTTCCTCCCAGACTCCTGCCTGGTGCTTCCAACCTCAGCATCCATCTATGTAATCATTGTCTCTCCTCTGGACATGTCCAAACCATCTCAGTCTGGCCTCTCTGACTTCATCTCCACAACGTCTAACATGAGCTGTCCCTCTGATGGACTCATTCCTGATCCATCCTCATCACTCCCAAAGAGAACCTCAACATCTTGAGCTCTACAACCTCCAGTTCTGCCTCCTGTCTTGTTCTCATGGACAATGTCTCTAAACCAGAACACATGGCTGCTCTCACTACTGTCTTCTACACATTTACTTTCATTCTAGCTGAAACCCTTTTATCACACTTACTGTTCCAACCTGCATGCATGCTTCTTCACCTCTTGTCCACACATGCTTTGGACCGTAGACCCTAA
>SSNS01000521.1:177272-217243 GCA_006937985.1 Aphyosemion australe | reverse complement strand
CCAACCTGCATGCATGCTTCTTCACCTCTTGTCCACACATGCTTTGGACCGTAGACCCTAAATACTTCAAGTGGCAGTAGAACACTGTTCATTTACAACTACAGTAGAAACATGGGTTTGAGCCTCTATATAGGTTATGAAACTTTGTTGGCGCTCACATTTGACCCAGCAGCCCTGATAAATGGCCAATCTCAAACCCATGTGCCACCCTCAGTGCCGCTCTCTTAACCCCATAGTTTTAATGATACCACATACCGTATGTGGTATCATTAAAACTATGGGGTTAAGAAGTACCATAACTGTTTTCTGTTTAAACATCAGGTTAAAACTCCAGAGTTATTCAAGTCCAAACTTCCAAACACAAACAAAAATGCAGATCAACTCTGAACTGATAATTCACACATCTATTTCCTTTCAAAATTCCACTGGACAACTCATTTAGGCGATAAGCTGATTAGTCACAACTGCAAACAACTGAAGATGTCCCAGGGAGCAAACAAAATCCAATCTTAGCACTTTTGCCCCTTGTGTGTTTTTGGTTTAGAGGCAAAAACAAGAACTATTTTAAAGCTGAAAGGTGGATCAGCTCCATTTCACCAATCATGGCTGATAACCACTCAACTAATCCTCTCCCCAACAAGCTGATGATCACTTCAACACAGTGAAACAGAATCTGATGGATCAGAAGAATCTCTAAAACCTTCGTCCGGAGGGAGCCATGACTGATAGGATATTTTTGTTGATCCGGGGCCAGTTAGAGTTCAAGTCAGAGCTCATCGGCCTCATGGGAGCATCTGGAACATCTGTGTTGGATCAGGCTCTGTAAAACACACAGTGGCACCTCAAACACAATGACACAACAGTACACGCGACCCTTTGGGTTGTCCTGATCTCTCCCTGAGATTGTTGCTTATTTATTCCCATATTCATTTTTTCCTGCATCCTCCTACTCTGACACACTACCAGTTTGTGCTTTTGTATTGGAGGGTGTGTGTGTGTGTGTGTGTGTGTGTGTGTGTGTATGTGTGTGGTGCCAGGCAGTTGATGGGTTTGTGTACTCAGCCTGGGCGTCATGTCTACACACAGCTTGCCCTTATCTAAACTGACCAGAACCACATTTACACATAAAGAAGCTCCACCTTCTTTAACTGGTGGTCTCCTCACCACCAGTTTGGACCAGAGCACCAGCATTCTGTGAAAACTGTGAAAAGTGCCACAGAACAGAAGAAAAGCCTGTTTCTGCTCATTTGAGGTCATTTTTTGCCTGTATGTCTTCATTAGAGGTACTTCTACTGATTAACTTGATTCAAGATGGCCGCTTCAGCCTATCGACTTCAGCAAAAACAAAAGTAGCTGAAACTCAGCAGAAGTGGAGTTCAGTAAACTGAACTTTGTTTTCACCAAACAGCTATAACATGTTTAACATCAGATGATCTTAGTTTCCAACTCTGGAATTAATTCAGATTAAATCTGAGACAAACAGCAGAACATAATCAGCATAAATCTCAATAACAATAATAATCAATAAGAAAACTTTTATTTATTTCTAATTCTGTCATCCCAGTGACTGACATGAAGTCTTTGTGGACGATAGATGAAGTATTCTGGTCTAACTTTGTTAAATTTAAAGATTTGTTTATGGTTTGTCTTTATAATACAAATGAAAGGTTTTTAATTAGATCTATACTGCGGGGGTTATGTATCATTGTTGGTTTTTTTTGTCTTACTTTAGAAATGTGAATGCACGATGCATCAGAAATCAGAACTTCAGCCACACGTCTGAGAACATAAATCACAAGATGCAACACACCTTCTGATTGGTAAAGCTCGAACACTAAAGATGGCGTCTCCCGTCAACCTTTTTCCTCAAAACCAGTAAAAAAAATCCTGATGATCAGGCCAAACAGAGATACCTGAAGGTGGTTTTATGAGAATCTCTACAACTCCAAAAATAGACATTTAGTGACTCAGATGGAGTAAACTAACTGTGCTAATTTAAAACCACAACAATGTTCCTAAACAAACCCATTATAGTGTTTTTTCCTGTCATGTCCAGCCTCATACATCTGTTGTATCACATTTTTATACAGCAGATTAAGATTTTGGAAACTCTGAAGAGATTTCCACCCCAGCAGCAGATAATGAACAAATAGGAACCATTGAGCTGCTGTAGTTCACTCCAACAGTGGCTGAGGACTTTAAATGTGTGGATAAAATTGTAATTTTATTTTGTATTTGAGTAAAAAACTAACCAGATTCTGCACTTGACCATCAACAGTGGACAGAAATGCATTCTGACTTAGGTTGTGTCTTTAAATGAAACAAAAGTAATGAAAAGTATCCAAAAGCTAAAATCTAAAAAGTCTTCCTTAGTTCACACAGGTGTCTCCTGATTTCTGTGGTGAAACATGAAGCTTTACTACACATTACATAATTAATGTAATCGAGTCACGGCCAGTGTCTCCTGCCGGTTAACCCGATTACCGTCGTTCCTCAGTCCTGTTTCTGTTAGCGAGGACGGGGGACGAGCTGGGGGTCCCAACACTGACAAAACTACACACCACACATTTGTGCTGGCAAGCAGGCGGGTGTGACTTCTGTGGGGAGAGTGTGACAAAGCGTTCTGGCAGCGGAGGTGCCAAAGCTCGTTTCATTCAGATGGAAACAGAATTATAAGCCTAGATAACTCGGAGAAATATAAAACATTTTCATGCAATATTGTTTAGGTTTTTATTTTTTATCTGAAACACATGAAATCCCTGAGGGACAGCGGGCACTACACAGAAACCCTGTGAGAGGATTAGGATCGTTAGAGAAATCTGAAGAGTTGGGATTAACAATCAAACTTCAAAAGTAACTAAAGCAGGAGAGTAAGTATTCAGTCTAGAAAGTAACGGTAGCTTCAGAGCTAAACACAAGTCACGCTTTTGTGACGCTGCTCGAGCATCCCACCACACGCTCTCACATGACCTCTTGTTCGTCATCGGCACGTTTAATTATGGTCTGTCTCATTTGGAAAGTGGGGGGTGTCAACATAGAAATCTATCCAAACAGCCAAACAGTGATTATTATTATTATTATTATTATTATTATTATTATTGTGGTGGTTGTTATTTATAATAATAATAATAATATTAATGTCATCTGTCAACAAACTAGGTCTTGGCTGCTCACGCCTTAGCTGTTTCCAAGGCAACGGCTGGACCAACTCAACAGAGCACCAGCAGAGACTCTCAGAGATGCTGTTTGTTCCCCATCAGTCTCAGAAGTGACGCTAAACCAATAACTGCTTTTTCCAGAGTTCTGATTGGTTCACAGGCTGTCAGTGCTGGCATTTGTGTGTGTGTTTGCGCGTGTGTGTACGTGCATGTGTGTGTAGCTTTAATAAATATAATAAATTACTAAATCAAAGTAAATCACACTTGATTTTGGTGTAAATTTGCTTTTTTTGGGTGCAGTGTTTTCTGTGTGCAATCTCGCTGCTTGTGAGCAAAGCGTGCACATGACAGGCATGCCTTGTTAAAATGCTGCAGCCGAGTTAAGCACACAAATTATTTATTATGGAGGCTGTGGAAGGAGTGCGTGGGGAGAATATCAGATTCTTGTCCCATCGCTCCACCTTGCTGCCTCGTCCTTTCTCTCGTGCGCTCCGTTCTACGGCAACAGCTTCGTACAGGTGACCGTCAGGCTGACACACACTCCACAGAAATCCAAGTCTCGATGTAGAAAAGAGAGAACACTGCAGCGCTCGTCAAGATGGGAACAGCTTCAGTTTCAAAACTCAAACATCGATCACTCATAACTGAAAAAGATGGGGCATTTGTGTGTGTGCAAGCATGCGTGTGTGCATGTGTGTGTGTGTGTGTGCGTGCGTGTGTGTGTGTGAGTACCCAGAGAAAAGGGGGATGGACTGACCTGCCTGTTGCTCTGACGCAGGCTCTGATAAGACTGCTCCCTGTGACGCAACAGTGTGCAGAGACACTGATGGCCTGGTATTTTTAGGAACCGGTCTTTGACCCCTCACAGTCTTAGTGTCAACAACATTCACAAAGCATTGTCAGGCAGCGGCAAAGCAAATAGCTCTGAGGTTAAAGAAAGGGGGCAAAATCCAAAGAATTGATGAGCTTATCGGCCGTGACCGGTGTGCAACTTTAGGTGCTTTAAATGCTTCCAGTCATGTAAGCTATGTACATGTTACATGTCTGTGTGCACGAATCCAAGCGGACACCCACACGACGAGGAAGGATTGTTGTTCTGTGATGTAACTTCCCAAAGAATAACAAACAGCAGCGGTTCTGACAAACATCCAACGAGGAGGGAAGGCGTCAACCTTAACAAAGCATGAAAGAGTGTGTGTGTGTGTGTGTGCATGCGAGTGCGTGCATGTGTGTGTGTGCGTGTGTGTGTGTGTGTGCAAACTATACAGTTGTGGCTAATTGACTTCAGCTGAGCATCACAGGCATGATGACAGAAAAACACAAGGATTATCAGCCGAGAGGAGCTTACATGTTACCCTCAGCAAACCAGTGAATTTTAATCATCCCTGAACATCAAGGTGGTTCAAGCTGCTTTATGAAGCATTTTATAAAGTGAGTATGAGTAAAACTGCACAATAAAAGCACTCACTCCTGCTGCAGCTGTTAAAACACACATGCCAACAAACACCAGAGGCTATACAGCTTAGGAAACATCCATAAACGTGTTTAGGAAGGAAGGGTGGGATTAAATGCCATAAATTTCTAGAGTCGCACACAAAGAACTTCAAGATGTGATCAAAAAGCCTCAGATGGTCGTACATGAGTGAATCAGCTGGTGGGCAGGATGAAAACACAGGCAGTCCTGATCAGAATAAACACACTAATGCTCATTGTCATGCATGAGCGCTCAGTAATCCCCTTCTACATTTTGTAACAAGATCCCTGTGATTATATGACTGCTGGATCTGTTAAATGACTGGAGATAATGATATTTAGTAAAAGAGCCAAAGTAACCTAAGGTCATGTTTATACCTGGTAGACAAAGTTCCTTTTGTGTGCACTAGATTAAAAATCCTAACAGGAACATTTAGTATTTTATGCTCAACGTTTTCAGATTGTCTATCAAAGCGTACTCTAAAAAAAATAATGTAAAAAAAAAACTACAAGAAAAACTGTTAAGCATAATTTTTAAGTGATGGGGGGAAGATTATATAATAATTGTACATTTGTAAAAACATTTAGTAAAAATGAATTAAAAAAAAGAAACAATTTTCACACAAAAAAGTTTTTAAAAGCAGAATTTTAATGCTAAAATACTAAAAATGAATGTAATTAATGTATTTATATAGATTTCTTATTCTAAATTATTATTATTATTATTACCAGAAACTTGGTTTTAATATTAAAAATATTTCTCTGTCTGTACTCTTCTCCTGAGCAGTAAGTCTGCTGTGTGTGTGTGCTCATGTGCACGCGCTCGTGTGTTCACGATTGTTAACGACTCTTTTTTCCGACTGAAAATCTCCTAGAGTGCACGCGGGCAACACCTCCTTTAGAAGCATTTTTTTAACAGGAAGTGTGGGTGAAATAAGTCTCCACCCGTGGTGTGACTCACTCTTTAATAAGAAAACATTTTTAGTATAAAAACAGATTTACTTAATCTTTGGAGAATTAGTCTGATATACATGAATAAACACAGTTCTTAGTACTAAAACAGCCTTTCTCTGGAAAGAAGAACAGTTAAAATATTTCTAACTAGTTCAGTTCACTTTCATAACTAGACTTCTCTTTATTTCTACTATATATATATATATATATATATATATATATATATATATATATATATATATATATATATATATTTACAGTGGTGGTGGCCAAACAACAGAGGACAGCCGTTGTGGTTGATGTAGCAATACCAAGTGATGCAACATCAGGAAAAAGGAACACGAGAAACTAGAGAAGTACCAGGGCCTCAAAGACGAACTTGAGAAAGCCTGGAGAGTGAAGACATTGGTGGGACCTGTGGTCATCGGGACAGTGACCCCCAAACTGGAGGAGTGTCTAAAGCAGATTCCAGGAAAAACATCAGACATCTCAGTCCAGAAAAGTGCAGTTCTAGGAACAGCTAAGATACTGAAGGACCCTCAAGCTCCCAGGCCTCTGGTAGAGGACCCGAGCATTGAATGATGAGACCACCCGTGGAGGGTGAGATACTTTCAAACTTTTAATGCTGTTGCCACTTTTTACAACAAAAATAACAACATTTGAAGGTAAAGTCTACTCAGTGTGAGGCATAGAAGATGAAAAAATTGTGAACATCATCTCGTGTTGAACGGCTTCAGCTAAGTCATACAGTTAAACCGTTTCTCCATTCAAGTCATTCCAAGAGCTACCTAACAGGTGAGCTATTAGGCCTTTCCACAGAAACCCACTGACAAAGATGTGAACTTTCCCTTTAGTGAGTTGTATGAAAAAGAGGAAATGCTGGCACTAAACCACCAAGCAGTGATTGATGACACCGCATGACGAGCTCAGAGATACGCCGCTTCACTGGACTGTAGTTATCTCATGACATTGGTTCTCTTAACGATGTTGGATCTGTGATGAATAACACTGTAGTATATCACTGCCCATTGTAGCTAGAGTTCTCATGAATCCCAGATGGAGGCTTTTACCTTGGCTTCACAGTTGAAACTGTTTTGTTTTTGGTTCCAGACAGGATCCGTTTAAATACCAGGAATGTGTACCTGACACAATCAGTGATCATTAAGTCTGATATCCCCTCATTGTTTCCACCCTCCTGTTATGGTTCACAGAAGTCATCCCCGAGGAGATGACAGCTGTAAAACATCGAGGACGGTACAGGAGGCAAACAGCCACAACAACCCTCTTCCCTCCCCCCTCGTTGGCCTCACCCCGGTCACCCCACCCTTAGAGAAAAAGTACAAATAGTCTCTTGTGTGAGAGCACAGAGATCTGAGTGATACAGCTTTATTCTTCCATTGTCACACAAACACACAGCGCTGTCCAGTCGAAGCGGTCCATTCAGCCCACTGACCTTCAGCGAGCCCCTCGGTTCTTGGCATGACGCACAAATGGCACACTGTGCAGCGGCGTCCAGACGATTCAAGCGTGCAGCTTAAAACACGGTGACAGGTCTCAGCAGAGCAGCAGCTGCATCACCCGTCCACACGCTACCATCCCATCAACAAAACCACGCCAGGGCTTCAATGCAACAACGCAGTTAGCCCTTTGTGTTTAAAACCGACCAGCGTTGGACCGTGATCCATGAGGCGGTGAGGACCACCACTTGAAATGAGAGCTGTTGCTGCTCCATGTGTAAAGAGGAATCTCTCCAATGGGAGTTTTACCACAGCACATTTACATCATGGTGACATTTTTGTCTTTATATCCCCACAACTGAGAAAAAATGCAAAAACCATGTTCTAATAAAGGAAAATCTCAATGATTAAAGGGATTTTTCTGATGTTTTCTATCATCGTTAACGTTGCAGCAGAACTATATAATCAAAACCCCAAAAAGTAAAGCAAAATTCACAACAGCAGTTACACAAACACATTATTTAAATTCTTAAAATTCTTCCTTTTAAGTAGATTTTTTTTATATATTCCTTAAAAATGAAGGAGAAATTACATTAAAACTCAAGTGTTCCCAAACCACATGTAAACACATCAGCTGTTTCTCTAGAGCTAGAACTGAGTTTCATTTAAAGTGAATTATCTTTAGTATTTGAATATTTAACAAGCACATGCCAATAAATCACTGCCTGTAAGATTTATTAGTTAAAAAATGCAAAAAGACCAAAGCCAGAGGTCTCACTCAGTCTGGGAATAAATTCACAAATTCTTTTTATGATTTGTTTTACGATTTTTGTGGCCTAAAAACTTCACTAACTAACTGATTTGTTAGAAATTATTGATGAAAATACATTTTAACTCTATAATATTGACAACTGGATTATCAGTAGCCATTATTTGGGTTGGTTGATTAAATATATTTTGTTTTGTCGTTATTGTTGGCGATGATTGCTTTTTCATTTGCTCACTTTGCATCAAACTGGAAACAAGAATCTTAAAGGAAATGTTTGCTTTTCCAAGTGTTTTCTGTGTAAATGTTACAAATAATTCTGTTCCTGATCAGCCTCTGTTTGGTGAAACTGTTTACGTCTGACAGGATTGATGGGCTAATGGCTAGTTTGTGTGTGCTAAATTTCACTTTACATTATTTCAATAAATCTTAAGACTGCTTTCATTTACAGTGATTTAATGTTTATAAAATGACATTCACACGAGCCATCCTAGAGTTGTTTTAAAGGTGTGGTTCACTTGTTTAATCAATACATTTGCAGTGCAGGAATGAATGCCTTCTAAGTTGTACTCGGGGGGGAAACAAAGCTCAGATGCACCTGTTTCAGGATGTACAAGTAAGCTGGAGGAGAAAGTAGCTTCAGACGACAGGATTTAGTGTCTTATTTCCTGATATTTGGACATCTCGCCTCTGATTGGCTAACAGCAACACAACTCTACCACTGACTCTGTTTGCTCTGCAACGCTGATGTTTTATCTTCACAAATAAAACAAGCCTGAAGGAGTTCTGCCATGTGGTGGAGTTGCTAATGCTAATGGTTAGCGCCTACTAGTTGAGACGTTCTCTGCTGTTTCCTGGACGCTAAACCAACAACAGTCTTCCCCATCACGAGTCAAGATGGGTGAGTCCATGAATGTTAAGTGACATTGTGACATAGATCTGTCAGGATTTTCTAATCCTAAAGTTTCACCGTCTATTTTCTATCAGAAGCTAATGCAGGAGATAGGTGTAGGAGACTATTTTCATGTTCAGCCTGCATGAAAAACTCAGAGTGACTGATTATAATCAGAAAAAATAATTAAAAAATGTTTTTTCAGTAACCTTTAAAACGGCAGTAGTGCACTTTGGTTTAACTGCATTCAGACTAGCCATTAGCTCATCAATCCTGAAGTCTGTAAATTCTATCTCTCCAAACGAAGGGTGTTCAGGACGTTGACAGCGGGTGAGCTAGTGGACATTTGTGCAGACAGAGAAGTTCTCCAGGGATCAGCTACTGAGTGATAAGGTGAGGTACACAAGGTCACAGAACATTCTGACATGAGAACAATGAGACTCTCTCACCTGTTTCCAGAGGAACTTGTCTTCCTGGTTGAGCTGCCAGGTTGTGACCACGTGTATGATGGACAGGACCGCTCCACTCAGCACCGCTGCCCTCATCCTAACAGGCAGCAGGGTGTAGATGATGTAGATAAAGAACACAGACCACCAGATTCCCTCTGAAGCGCTCCGAGGCGCCACCATGAGCACTCCAAACACCTGCACCAACACCAAGACGCCGATCACCAGGTAACTGACCATCCACATGTAGTCCTGGTGGAAGCCGTTACGGTTGCACACCACCATGAGAGCCATGAAGAGCGCCATTGCCACCGACAGGGCTGATGAATAGGCCACGTGAGGAGCTGCATGGACACAGTGGAAGGTCAACATGATGCCGCACACAATCACAAGGACCCCCATGAGCATTGTCAAGGAGCTCTGGTTCAGCCTAAAGAAGTAACGCTGGTATAGGCGTTCCAGTTTACGGGATTGGAATTTCTTCGACTGGAATACTCGCACCACCCTGAGCCAGCAGTCCGCAGCCGTCATCACCCCTCCGGCGCCGTTCGGACCCTCGTCGCTCATGTCGCCACTCCCTCCGTTACATCCACCTTTCCTGCCCTTCAACTCTCCATCCTCAAAGCCCAGGTCGACCGATTTCAGACCCACCCCTTCACTGCAAGCCCCTCCCCTTTTGCCATAGTGGTCCTCCTGCCACCCGCAACGGACGCCGAAGTTTCCCCCGCCTCCCACAATCCCTGCCACCCCTCCACGATGGTGCTGCTGGAGGGGGGCTCCGGAAGGGGGCTCCATAGCATCTGGGTCCCGCAGACAGCTCATGTAACGCGGGCTGCAGAGAGATGAGCCTCCCTTCCGTTTGGACTTCTTGCCATTGCGCTCACCCCACGCAGTCTTGCGGTCATCCACTCTGGCAACTAGGAGACCACTGAACCAGGACATTCTGTGTGAGCAGAGAAACAGATAACCGTCACGACACTCAATTCACGTCATTTCCACCTCCCAGAGACGCTGGCTTACCTGTCAGGGTTCTGGTACATGTTCCAGCCCTTTCCTTTACAACTGGTTCACTCATTTATCCCCTTGGATGAAATTATACAGAGGAGAGGAGGGGGTTGTAGAGGCCACGCTGCAGGGCCGCTGGGTGGGAGAGAGTGGATGCAGGCCCAACGGCAGACAAAACTCCAGATGTTTGTGGCACAGCCGAAGATCAGACACCAAGGTTAATGTGACTCTCAGTTGCCGGGCCTATCTCCATGGCTCCTGCTGGATCTGGAAGGAAAAATCAAAGACATACGAAGATTTTAGGATAGATTTTTCATCATGTTGAGACAGGAAGTGAACTCTGATCAGGTGACACTAATCTAAATGTCTTCTTTAGCCTTTAGCTGGTGCTAACAACTCTTATTCAGCCATTTGAGGATTGTTGGAATAAAATATTATTCATGGAAAGACAACAGGAAAAAGTGGGAAGATTCAACCAAAAATAGCAGGTACATTTTGCCAGGACTTGCTCTTTTGGACCCTAATAAAAATAAACATGCACCATCTGGCATAAAAACACAAAACAGCACTTTGGAGTCAGCTGGGCTGAAAGGGACCGACTCCTGCTATAGGTCTGTTTTATAATCCCAATCAATGATAAACAGCAAGTACAACACAGATAAAGGCTGCTTGGACAACAGGATACTATCAAGACAGCTATAGTCCATGCAGAATGACAGAATCTGAGGGTCTGCACGATTAAATGAAGAGTAGTTTAGAAAACCTCCAGATAATCGAGATGTGAGTATGTTTAACCTTTATGCAACACAAGGCACAGGCGCTGTTTATCACACCTTGGATAGATAAAATTCAAAAGTAGAGAAGCTCTGTTAACATCACAGATAATAAAATTAACTCTATAAGTCTGTGGTTAGCTGTTCTTATACAATATGATAAAATAGATTATTTACATTTAAGATGTTTCTGTGCAATGCAGAAGATGCATCTCTCACGATGTGTGTTTGCATATTATTCTCCTGATGATGAACATGTGATCTTCTGTGATATTCACATGTGTGTTTGTGCTGCTGGCAGCATTTTTAAATGCTTCCACTTCATTTGCATTGAAACATCCGTTATATTTTATTTTGTTACATTTTTTTGTCAGCAGCTATTTTAAAAAGCATGCAAAATATACATCAGAATGCGTGATTTAAAGGGTGGCCGTATTGTATGATGCAGACAAATGTTATAAAAGAGAGAAATTTCTACAGAGAACAGAGAGAAACCCTGACCACAGAAACACACCCTTCAGAGTTTCAATTCAAATTGTAGTTTTTACAGAGGAACCGATTAACTGAGGCTAACCGCAGCTTTCCACTGGATGTGTAACGTAATAGACGTGTTTCACCTCGGCTACAGAGACGTCACAGGTACTGAGGTACTTTTTTTTACTAGGTAACTGGAAATCTGTATGTGACTTTTATTTTGAAAGTTTTCAGATATTTACACGGCTTTCTTCTTTGATTTCCTGCCTGGCCCGATCTGAACTGCTGAGCTTGTCATGTTTTGGAAGCGTAGCGAGTAAAAAAAGACTCGCATAAGAAACGCATCCCTACACTGTCTGGGGCGTGTCCAAAATGCAGCGCTATGCAGCTGGTGGAAACGCAGCAACCCACTATAACGAAGGCTAATTGCTGCATACTACACTTCGCTGACATTAAATACAGGTCTGGTGAAAAGGCCCAGCAAAACTGTGCCTCTTTCTGCCTCTCATTTATTTTATCATCAGGGAGTGAAAGACACAGGTGTGTGGTTACCATGGTGACCTTAATGAGCCACAAGCAGCAGCCTCAACATTTCTTTTATTGTATAGATCGACTCTACCTCAGATTGTGGCACAGCTGATGCAGTAGCTGCACTGACACTTTAACATTTACTTCCGGGTATGTATGTTGTCATGACATCCCTTCAGCTCTTTTGTTGTATCATGGATCAAAGGAGCGTGGCAGGGTCTATTCCTGACTGAATCATTTATCATCAAGCAGCAGATCCTACAAGGCCTCCAGAGCGCCTCTGCCGCCGCCTCCCTCTCCTCCACACCGGTGTCTTGAGCGGGGAGCCATGCTGCGTCCGCCGCTGAAGCAAAAATAGCTTTTCCTCGCTGAATTCCGTCTGCCTGCGCCTTCTCTGGCGCGCACTCCTCCTCCCCCCTGACAGCGGATCGACAAGGATTCAAGGAGAACCAACTCCCCTCCCTCCCTTCCAGCCTCTCCTCTCCTCCCACCTCCACCTCCCCGGCTGCGTCCCTCTCTCCCCTGCACAAGGTCGACCAGCTCAAACCCATCTGCCTGCGCCGCGGCGCTTCCAGCCGCCCGATTGCGCTCTCCGGTTTCCCCATCTCTCCCCGGCGCTAAGAGGGAGGGGTGGAGAAGCGGGAACGGTGGGTGGGTGGGTGACCAACTCTGCCTAAAGGGGGCATTTTCAGCCGGACACAGCGAGCATTGACTCATTCATTCCGGGGCGTCCGAGGCCGTGGATCTCCGTCTATCCGGTACTTGTCATCCAGATGATGCAGATAGAAAAACAGACAGAGGCAATTAAAGAACCCTAAACTGGTCTCTTTCCTTCTTTTTTATTTATTTATTATCTCCCTTCTCTGCGGCTCTGTTGTGATCCCTGCGCGGATGATGCGTTTGCGGTCCGGTGTGTGAATGCCATGCACAGGCAGGCCGTGCGTGAGGGCCCGCATTCAAACAGCGTAGGATTCCTGTTACATAACACCGTGGCCTATGTGACAACATACAAAACCACCCCGCTGCGTCCCAACTGAGAGCTCTGTCACAGATCCGGATCCTTGTCTCCTTCAGCCCGCAGCAGAACCGGACTTCTCATCGGGAAATAAACGCGTTATTACTGCTGCACATTCCTCAGCATCAGCCGCTGCTTCCAGGAGCAACACTGCTCTAAAACCCACCGCTTTGTTGCTGACTTTAGGTTTCAGCAGCGTCTGGACGGAGACGTCTGTGTTTAGATGTGTCAGTGAGAATGAACCCGTGAACGGAGCTCGTTTTACCCTCCGGGACTGGCAGCTGCAAGACGCACAACGATGCGGCTCATCCTTCTTGTCCTCGCGCGCACACTCACTCACTCACTCACACGCGCGCACATAAAGATGTTGTTGTTGGCCGTGAGTGGAAAAACATCTACTGACCGTGTTTCCTCCGCCAGCAGCACCTGTGAGACGCAGGAGGCCTCACTGGGTCTGTCATCCAGTCCGGCGCACAAATGAAGCGCTGGCGGTGAATGAGGCAGAGGCGCACGCACACGCAACCCCCCTCCTAAACACCACCACCCCCCAACGGCGCAACAGCGTTTCACGCGGTGGTGTGACAGGAGAACAAATGTCGGCCTGCACCGTGCGCCAGCGAGTAAATTGGGAAAAACGTATTTAAATAAATAAATCTATGTAAGGGACGGTCGGACTCACCGTGATCCTCATCTCCTGCTCGTATTCCCCGACACGACCGCAGCTGAGGACCCGATCCGGACTGGCTGTCTGTCGGAGCGGCCAGGGTGGAGGAGCATTTGTAGCCGAGCTGTGCGAGGATGGTCCGGGTAAATTGGACACCCTGTGGAGGATCTCCTCCTGTCGTCTTCTAGCTCCAC
Organism: Aphyosemion australe; assembly: GCA_006937985.1. Lineage (NCBI taxonomy): Eukaryota > Metazoa > Chordata > Actinopteri > Cyprinodontiformes > Nothobranchiidae > Aphyosemion > Aphyosemion australe. The sequence goes on along the minus strand of SSNS01000521.1, from coordinate 203,444 downwards.
ACTCCCCCCTGCCTCTCCTCCCCTGACCCTCTCGGCTCCAAGCACCACACCGTCAAGGAGGAGGAGATGGAAACACAGCACTTCCTGTTGACCTTTCAAACGAAAAGGACGCAAGAACATAAGTCACACTGAGCTTTACGCACGTACTTTTTTTAATTAGTCCTTTTTACCTTTTGCATTACCTAATCAAACAAGATCTGCAAACAGAAAGTAATACAAAAATAACACGTCTCAATGATAAAGTCTCAAAAATAAACAAAATATGAAACACACACAGAGTGAATCCAGGGGGGAGATAACTCTTGATATAAGACATAACAGCTTGCCATAAATGCGTTGCTCATCATTGCTGCCGACTAAAAAAAATCTATCAGGTAAACCTGTGAAGGAACCGTTCATGTTGTTAGAGCTTTCAGTTCTGCTTCTTTGTTTTGCCAAAGCTGTTGGTGAAATTCTGGTAAGTGCACTTCTAGATGAGAGCTGTGACTAAAGAATTCATCATGTTCTCATTAACATGTGCACCAAATTACCAGAAGATGAACACCTGTCCTATGTTACCTGTTTGCCCCGATAGGCACCAGCTGCCGAGCGATAAAGGATGGATTGGTGGCTACACCATTAAACTCTTATATCCTTTTTATGTCAGCTATTAAAAAACTCTAATTTCAGAATATTTTGAACAAAAACATACTAAAAATATCAGAAACTAGATGCCAGTATTTAAAAGATAATTTCAAATGATTGTAAATTACAACCTCAGATAATACAATTCAAATGATGATGATGGTGATGATGATGATGATGATGATGATAGGGACTCTGTACATTAATAGCATTGTTGTAAATGCAACAGTTATCCAAAAGGCAAATTTTCATCCTCCAGCGTTCCCACATTTAATTTGAAACCCAACTTCTCCCACTTCCGGTGTAATGCTCTGTAACTTCTGCAACGTGATTTGACGCAGCTCGGTACAGCCCAGGCGCGCTGCTGCTCTCGCCACTCATCCCCACGCTCAGTGACTCGGTACTCCCTCTAGAGGTGGAGAAACTCCCCCAGCTGTGATCTCCAGCAGCAGGGGAAGATTTAAAAATGCACAAAAAGAGGAAACTTCAACTAAACCCTTATTAATAAAAGAATGATCAGCTGGAGGAGAGGAGGGTCTTCATTTCAAACACATTTTAATGCAGGATCATCTAAATACTTAAAACATGCATTTGGGTTTGAGTGGATTTTTTTTGTGCATTAATTTTTACATTTATTTATTTGTGAATTTAATTGCTTTTTAATAACATTCTTGCATGAAGGCGCAGTGGAGTCTAATCGTTTTACTTTAAAATGCCACATGTATTCATATGCAAAGATTCATCTCGACATTTTTATTTATGCACATTTTGACCAAATGTAACATTAAAATGTGATTTTATTTCTTTTTTCTTTGTACAACAAATTAAATAGTGACTCTGTTTCACTGTTTTTCTTTATGTGCAATATTTACATCGGGCATAATTACTATTTCAATAAATTTAAAATATGGGGAAACAAATAAAACAAAAGGTGGAAAAATAAAAGCAAACCACAGAAAATCAGCCAGGTTTCTGCTTTAGTCTGGTAAAACACTGATGAAGTAAATCAAACTGACCAAACAGGTTTTTCAAGTGTGAACAGAAGACAATTCATACTAAGTCTATGTTGATAACCACATAGCGTGCGTGTCTCATTCAGCTTTTGTTTTTGGGACAAGAATAAAAAACAAAACATTTTCACGCCGGTGGCTGGTGAAGTGAAGATTCCCAGCCAGGATTAATCCTTAACAGTTTTTACTGGAGTTGCAAAACTCACCAGCAGAGGACGTGGTCGTGCATTTATTCCCAAAATCTCACAGTCAAAGGTTTTGTTTCTACAAAAAATCTTTGTAGCTAGATAACGTGTTTACTAAAGCTGACAGGTGATAAAACTAGTAGCATTAAACAAACAGAAATGAGGAGGTCACTAAAAGGTAAAAGGTCAGTAAACCAGCCTGAGTACAAAATACACCTTTATGAGTCTGTAATGCCCCCAATCCTATTTTAAGTGTGATAATTCTTTAACTAGTAGAGGTCTGAAACTAGTTGGGTCTACAGTTGCAGCAAGGCACTGTCTAAGAAAATATTAACAGATGCGTGAATCTGCGGTCTCCGGGTTAGCAGTCTTATATATACAGTCTTTGGTTAGCACATATCAGATCACATGGCCTCTAGCGGACATATGGCGGAACTACATCCACTGTAGACTTCAAAGGATCTTTCTCCTAATAAATTAAAAAAAGTTATTAAAGGTAATACAAAATACAAATATTCATTAACAATATTTTACAAGCATAGGTTTGTAATTTTTAATTAAACATGTTCAAAATAAAACTATTAGTTATTATTATTATGATTATGATGATGATTATTATTATTGTTGTTGTTGTTGTTATGTGTATTATTTCTATTTTATTTTATTACTTTTTTATTCTTATATCTAGGTGTGCAAATGTTTAAAATGGAAATGTACAATCAGAATAATTAATTAATCATTCATTATTTCAAGACAAATAAATACCCAACTACAACTAATAAAAGAGAGAGAGAGAGAGAGAGAGAGAGAGAGAGAGAGAGAGAGAGAGAGAGAGAGAGAGAGAGATCCAAACAGACATTGAAGAAAATATTTCTTTAAAACATGAAAAACATTAATATGTTTGAATTTCACAATTAATGTATTAATTACTGAAATAAATAAAATAAAAACTAATAATAACCAGTATCAGAGTAGAAATGTGTTTGTTTTTTGTCTCATTACACTTTTAATTTAATTACTTGTAATTTGTCCTTTTAATTTCATTGATAGCCAAACACTGTCTACAAGAAAATTCTATTTATTATTTAGGTCAACTGGATGGAAACAAATCAGTCCTTAGCATATGGCTTTCGACAGTAGGGATTCTTCCGCCCTCTGGTGGACATCCGCTGTTACTACAGTCTGTCATAAAGCTAAACAAGACATAACTCATCAGCACTTCCTGTCAATTCCTTCAAAATAAAACATCACACTTATAAATTACTACGGCTTTTAAACAGCGTTAACAGCATAGTTAGTATAAATAACAGAAAATACAGAACGCATTCAGTTAAACTACGTAACTCCTAAACGCAAATAGTCTATTTTAATTATCTGTGTTGAGATGAAGTCAACGAGCTGATGCAGGAACCATCAGCAGGTAGTTACATTAGTGGGAGGCAGTGGACAACTGTTCGGTGAACGATTATTATCTAGCTCCAGCACCCGTGGGTCCTCTTCCCCTCCCACGATTCATTTCCTCCCCTTTTACCCGAGCCCGTGTTTTCCTCAGCCTGGTCTGGATATTATTCCCGCTCCCCCACCTGTTTTCAGCCCCGTTTGACTGCATGTATTTATGGATTTGTTTCCCGTTCTTGCTCCTTCCCGTAACGCATGTCCGTGTGCCTCCCGCCGCCTCCCTGCGCTCTCGATAGATGATGCAAGTCAAAATGTCCAAATCTTCCGTGGACCCTTTGTCTGCTGTGGAAACGGGCTCCCAGTCGCATTATTTTCAGGTAAATCTTCTCCCTTTTCTCCCAACGCTGTCCTGACCGGGTCAGGTGTTTGGAAACGACTAGCTGACGTCTCTGAAATGCTACTTGTTGTTCCGTTTGGGAGCCAGGTACTTCTTTTCTCCCCTTTTTTAACCTCGGTGAAACCGCAGCCTTTGAGCGCACACGACAGGCTCCAACATGATGTTGCATCCGCAGAGAAACAGGCTGACACCTCGGCAGATCTTCCTGAATCTGCTCTTTCAGTCCGAACTCACAGATCGGGCCTGTGGCAGCGATGCTTTATTATTTATTTCAGCATAATTTCCTGCCACGCTTCGTCTACATTAACGCAGAGAAGCAGGGGCTGCAGGCTTTTGCTCGGTGTTAAAATAACTAAACATTGTGGCTGTTGTAGCTCACCTGTTGGGGCCTGGAATCAGTGTTTTGTGTGTAGCTCCAGTCATCCTGTGCTGCAGAGCTCAGATGTGTGATTTTTATTCTTTGTAATGACAGATAATAAGAAATATTCCCTCTACTTGCTCCAGAGATGAGTGAGGATTAGGGTGTTGTAATTTAAAGCCAGTCAGGTTGTTATAAATAAAAATATATATTTATTTGTATTTTTGCAATTAGATCAGAAATTGGGGGAGTTCAATGCTCTTGAAAAGACTTTGCCTATAAGTATATCTAACTGCTATTCTTGGACTGGATTTGCATTTGTGACGTGGAGTTGAACTTCTTTTATTAATTCTGGTCAATTTTGAATTCTTAGCTCGTAACTTTTATTGATGTGTCATCTTGAACCAGTCGCCTTTGAAAAAGAGAAAACAATCTCAAGAGATTTCTTGAATATATAAAATGAATATGGATCCAATTTTGGCCACGTATTTTGTTTTTGACATTTAGTTTCTCAATCTAAATATTTAGTTTACAATCTAAATATTTAGCTCCAAATTAAATATTTATTTTCCAAAATAAATATTTCGATCCCAGCTAAATATTTATTTTGGAGCTAAACATTTAGATTGCAAAAACAATATTTAGGTTTAGCTCCAAAATAAATATTTTGCTGGGATCTAAATATTTATTTTGGAAAATAAATATTTAGTTTTGGGCTAAATATTTAGTTTGTAAATATTTAGTTTGTAAACTAAATATTTAGCTCCAAATTAAATATTAGTTAATAAATTAAGTAAGTTAGTATTTTGCAAACTAAATATTTAGGTCTCACCTAAATATTTAGTTTGTAAAGTTTAACTCTAAATTAAATATTTAGCTTGCTAGTTGGGAACTTTAACATTTATAAATGTATGAATAAGATGGTAAAACTATGACTTTGAAAAAAGAAATCCCATTTTTTTCTCTTATGTTATAACCCAAAATACTGCTGTTAAATTATGACTCTGACTTTAGAAATGGCACCCCATAGTACACTGTGGTCTACTTCAGATATAAAGTTTTAGCTGGTTAAAACTACAAATGCTAGCAAATAATTAAAACAGTTAGAAGTTGCAGCAATTTAACGTCCAGAACTTCCCCTTTGTTGACTTTTTCCTTTCAACCTCTATGTCTCTTTTCCACACAGCTGCCCAGGAAGTTGCCTAAACGTAAAAGCCGCTTCAAACGCTCTGACGGCAGCACGTCATCTGACACTACATCCAGCTTCATCAAACGGCAGGTAAACACTGCTCTTATATGTGATTTGTTCAATGCACATTGCTGCCAGCGACGCATAGATGGTAAACGTTAGTAGGAGGGAATAATGTTTGTTCTATAGAAAATGTAGGTCATGCTGTGTGAGAGTGGGACTAAAGCTCATCACACTTGAATTTCATCAGAACATATTTTTCTTTGGTGTTTTGTGAAAACATAGTGGATCTAGGTTTCAGAAATCAACAAAAACATCTCTGCTTCAGTATTTATCACCTTGAGCATTTCTGTTCTTCCTCATCACCACACAGCATTGTTTCCTGTGTTGCAGGTGTTGTTTTGCCCAGTAGAGGACAGCAAAATGTTTTAAAGCAGGAATATGTTACATCGAAATCCCATCACAGCCCAGTTTTTAATTAATGTTTTCAGGTCAGACGTGTGGAAGACTTGTGAAGGTTTTGTGTTATTTAAGAGGATTTCTGTGACTGAAAATAAAATGGAACCTTCTTTTCTGGTGGTTTTAATAGGAATATTGCAACAGTCCACTGGTTGTTTTTAAAGAAACCTTTCATTTGATCCAAGTGTCGGTGTGAAGCACAGCTGATTTGTGGATTTGAGCCGATTCCTGTAAAATCAGGTTGTGAGGAGTCTGTAGAGGTTTCACTGGGCTACAGAAGGACCGTGCATACGGCTAACCCAAAATCACTAGATCCCCCGAGATTCACATCAAAAAGGACAGTACAGGAGTTGGGAAGTATTCAAATATTCCCTTGAAAAATGAGACAGGTGTACAAAGGGCAGGTAATACAGGGCTCTGTGAAGTCATTTAGGGCATTGTTGTCTCAGATAAAATTACAATGGTAAATTCCTTCAATAATCACTTTATCAAGGCTAGTCATGCCCTTCCTACAGCTTCACCCATTTCTGGGGTCTCCAAAGTCAACTCAGCTATATGCAATGATTCCCACTCCACCACCAATTCCTGTTTCTCCATTCAGTTGTTTCAGGTAGATGAGGTACTTGACGAGTTACTCAGGTTAGTTCCTCAAAAATCAGCTGGACTGGATACTCTTGACCCCTTCTTTCTGAAAATAGCAGCACATGTTATTGCTGCACCTATTACCCATCTATGTTATCTGTCCATAAAAACTGGTGCATTTCTACAGGACTGGGAATTTGCATCCGTTACTCCACTTTTTAAAGGGGGAGATCATTTGGACCTAAGCTGTTATAGGCCTATCTCTATCTTGCCTTTCCTCTCCAAAGTCATTGAAACTATGTGGAATCCAGCAGTATTCTTACCCCCATGCAGTCCGGCTTCAGAACTGGCCATGGATGTGTCTCTCCAACACTTGAAGTGCTAAATGACATCATATGTGCCATTGACAATAAGGAGTATTGTGTGACTGTGTTTGTTGACTTGGCTAAAGCCTTTGACATCTTACTTAGTAGGCTCAAACATATAGGACTTTCTCAGGCATCTGTGGCATACATACATTCATACCTTGCCTGGCCAAAAAAAAAGTCACCACCTGGATTTAACTAAGTAAATAGGTACGAGCCTCCTGTTGGATAATTACTGCATGGTCATATTTCAGCTGGCAACAAACATGAGACGTCATTTTCACACATGGATTGACCACCACAGAGTCCAGACCTTAACCCCGTTGAGAATCTTTGGGATGTGCTGGAGAAGGCTTTGTGCAGCGGTCATCAATGCAAGATCTTGGTGAAAAATTAATGCAACACTGGATGGAAATAAATTTTGTGACATTGCTGAAGCTTATTGAAACAATGCTACAGCGAATGTGTGCCGTAATCAAAGCGGTCCAACAAAATAGTGTGTGTCCTTATTTTTTTGGTAGTGTGACAGGGTGAGCATGCCGTCACTGTATCCCAATTGATCATGCGCCTGGGCTGCTTGGCCACAGGGATATCCCTTTGGCTGACTGGTTAATGCGCATGACTCTCACCCTGGAGTCTGAGGTTCAAATCCTGCCCGGGCCCTCGGTTTGTTCACCTTGCCACAGTAGGATGTTTTTTTTTTTGGTCAGGCAGTGAGTGCGTGTGTGTTTACAAACACATATATACATAGATATCTATATATCTATATATGGTAAATGGTAAATGGCCTGTATTTGTATAGCACCTTCTTATGCTGTGTTCACACCGGCCATAAAGTATGCGTCGCCAGCGTCAAGTTTCAATGTTAAGTCTATGGTAAGGCGCATCAGAGCTGCGTCAAAGTCCTTGCGTTGCTTTGTGAGCGTTGGGCGCGTCAAAGCTTGATACTTTTCATGCTTTTCAAGCTTTGACGCAAGCGTCAAAGCTTGCAACACTTGCAACGCAAACGTCAAGCATGTTCAGCTAGCTGAACTTTCTGCGTCGCTTTACAAGCGTCAACCAATCAGAGCGCCAGTTGATACGTCACAGCAGAGCTAGGGAAGCCGTTTGCAACTATCGGGAACTGTATGACCCGTCTTGCTACGCTTAACGAGATAGGAATAGAAAGGACCTTGCTTGGAGGAAGATTGCTAGAGAACTCGGCGTGTCGGGTGAGTGTTTTTTCAACGTTTATGCCTACATTGTCTCGATAGGATCCGCCATTGTTACAAACATCTGGCAACAGAGAGCCGCGCATGCGCTCTTTCCTCCCTTCCCCTCCCCGTGGGGCCGACGCAACCATCAAAGCAAGCTGTGCCAACGCAAGCTGCGTCATCGCAAGCTGCGTCAATGTCAAAAATATATAGGCGTCAAAAACGGCATGAAGTATGCGTTGTTTGACGCATACGTCAAGGCCGGTGTGAACGCACCATTAGGGTTCTACAACCCCCCCAAGGCGCTTCACAACACAATCAGTCATCCACTAATTCACACACACATTCACACACTGGTGGGGATGAGCTACATTGTAGCCACAGCTGCCCTGGGGCGCACTGACAGAGGCGAGGCCTGCCGTACACTGGTGCCACCCTCCGACCACCACCAGCAGGCAAGGCGGGTTAAGTGTCTTGCCCAAGGACACACAACAGCAGCATTCTATGTGGGGAGCCGGGATCGAACCTGCAACCTTCCGATTACTGGACAACCCGCTCTACCTCCTGAGCTACTGCTGCCCATAGATCTATATCTATGTCTATATATATTTATATCAAGATTTGGATGATAGATAGATAGATAGATAGATAGATAGATAGATAGATAGATAGATAGATAGATAGATAGATAGATAGATAGATAGATAGATAGATAGATAGATAGATAGATAGATAGATACAGATATTATACTTTAGTTGCATGCATACCTCTTTTTTTGTCGAGGTAGCAGTACATCAGGTTGGTTACCATGGTGATTGTGTGTCACAGAATTGGACGTTTTGCCCTAGCAGGTATATTGCATAAAATAAGTGGATTTTCTTTTAAATGCATGCATGAACTCTAATTGTAACAAAGGAAAACCACATTTTTATTAGGACCTTGTGAATTAGACAAATGTACTTGCTCCTGATTATCACCTGCACAAGTTGCATCATCATTTTGGTGATGGTTAGACTGATTTCTCTTCCTAATCAGAGTGTTTGATCAGCAGAAATGAGTTTAAAATGTAACTACACTTCATCCACAGCACCATGGGCGTTATGGGAATAGTATAGAGGAGTGTAACGGAGGATGTTCATGAGAAAAAGAAATAAAAGCTGAGCGGACAATTCTTCAGGGGGGACATTAGTTATCCTGATCGGTAGCTCAATGACAATCTCCAGATTCCCACAGAATATTGTGTGGTTTAAAATATTCATGGTGCTCAATTCAAAGGCCTTGGGCGAAGTGATGATGTGTGGGTTTGGCATTCACACGAGCACCTTTAGTCTCTTTTCAATCATCACCTTACCTCTGCCTGCCCCCACTGGTGATGTGACAAAGTGTTTCATGCAGAGGGAGTAAAATTCACAAACAGCAGATAGTTTCTTCCCTGTGATAGGGGTGGGGTGTGACTATGAAGGAGCAGTGGAGTATGACTCATTTCTGCAGCAGGATACAGTATGGATGTATGTGTTATATGTAGGACATGAGGCTTTTGGAACGGGAGGAGAAATCTTCAGGGAGCGCTTGGTAATCACAGCGGTTTCATCTGCGCGTTCGCTGCTGCTGCACGTTGAACCGGACGTAAGGAATAATAGGTGAGGGTGATGTAAATTGAAAGAGGTGGGTTTTAACAAGTGACGCAAATGCAACGTTGGTCGTGTGGTGTTGTGATGTGATGATGAGGGGTAAGAATAGAAAAGAAGGTGTTGCCGGTGTCTGCTCCAGTGCAGGTTGTCCCTTGTTTGGGGATGGGACACAGTGCAGTCTGTCTGTGTACAGCATGTAGTGTACAGAGCAGAGGGACCGGCTGCAGCAACATCACATTAACTGAGTGAGTATTTCTGACAATACGCCTTTTCTACGTCTGTTACTTATCCCCCCTCCCCAGGTATCTGAAGCATGTCAGACAGGTTTTCCTTTTAGTGATTCTTTGTTTACATCATCTGGCCTCTCCTCTTCAGCAGGGCTTTTGTTTCCTTCATTCCTCCACCTGTTTTGCTTTTGCATCATCTTCTCTTCATGTTTCTTGCAATTGTCGTGATGGAGTATGCCTAAACTTGATTTATTGTATCGCGTTTCACTGCATGTCCAACTTTCTGACACTGAATTACAGTTTTTAAAAAGCTTGCTACGATTTTAAAAGTCACAATTTCAAAACCACAAAAACAACTATTACTACAGCTTTGTTTATTTTCACTGCTTGTGAGATACAGTGCACTGTTTCAGCTCAGTCATCCATGTCTGACTAAAACCCAGCATGTTCAGATTTTTACAATTATGTGTATTCAAGGCTTTTTTTGAGCAGTGCACCATAAAATCAATTTAGCATTTTCTGAAATCTAAAAATTGCATTTTTGTGACCTGTGAGGAGTTTAAACTTGATGATTTTGGCCCTCATCTTAAAATGTTTGGACACCTGTGCTTTAGTGGTTTAACAATTATAACGTCCACGTTTCTGGTTATCAGCATGTTTGTTTGTCTTTAACTAGAGGTGTAAGGAGACCATATATCTCGGTGGTTGTGCTAGCTAGCTGCAGTCAGCATGGCTTCACCTGGCTAAGTTAGCATTGAAGACGCTCTCACAAATGTTAAATATTGTGCTTGGTAGCATTTTGTTGTATTTGGTAGAAACGGTAATCTGTGACAACGCAACACGAACCAGCAGCGCTGCCTCCACCTCCCAAAGCCAACCCTTCCATCCTTGCTCTCTTTGTCCCAAATGTGCATTTTTAGCTGTAGCATTTGGATTCTTTTTTCACTTTTTTCATTGTATTTATGTTTGTTGGACGATCAGATAGAAGGTCTCACAGCTTTAATGAGAAGTTAGAAGGTCATAGTTAAGGAAGGCGACTGCTGGTGGTTAAAAACTACAAGAACGCCTAATAAACAGGTTTATTTTTGTCCCTAGCCTAATTTTACCTTTGAGGTTTTGTTTTCTTTAATATGACGAGTATCTCATCTTGTCTCTGGAACCCAGTATCGTGTATTGTCTCATGGGCTGAGTGTATCATTAGACCCCTTTCTTTCTTCCACGATTGTGCACATCTGTTGAAAATCACTACATCTTATTAAATTGCCTGCCGGCTCGGTGCTGTTTTAGCTGACAGTGCTGATTTTAAAGAGAGCACAACTGCCAGCATGCTCACTTTTGCTCTCCCTCCCTCTTTGTGTGTATCAGTGATTCAACATCAAAATAACTAAATTACATCACTATAGCTATAAAAGGCCACAGTGATAATCATTCTAACTATACATGAATTATTTAGTATTAACAAAAGTAATGTTTTAGATTTTAACTCAAAGTATGTGATATGTAAACATATTTTTCTAATACTTAAATCTGTGGTATTTTACTCATCCTCCTGACCGTTTGGACTGCTTCAGGATATAGTTTTGTTTTTAGTTGATCTAAGGGAACGGTGTTTCAGCCCTCTGGGTAATATCCTGTATTATCACTGCTGATTCAGCTTCCTGCACAAAAGAGACACAATTAACAAGGTTGTGTTCACGTGTTCTCTGTGCGTCAAAGTTTTTATTGAAATCTCAACATCCCTGCAAAAATCTTAAGAAATGTAGTTAACTTTTGGGGTGTTTTACTTCTGTTTAAGTCTCTATTATCTTGGCTAACTCTTGTCTGAAAAGGATATGCCATCTGTCGATTCTTGTGAACTTTTGTATAGGCCACCAGAGGAATGCCTTAAACTCTGTTAGTGTAGTTCTCAGAAGAGGAATTTATTAAAAATATTTTTTTCCCTTTTCGTTTTCACAGAAATAACTTGAATCTGACAAAAGTAATAATAAATAAAAATTCTATGAAATTTAACCAATGAAAGTCAGACGTTGCTTTTCAACCATGCTCCAAGGAATTATTTAAAAAATAAACTCATGGAACAGGCCTGGACAAAAACGATGGTACCCCTAGAAAAGACTGGACATAATGTGACCAAAGGGACATGTTAATTCAAGGTGTGTCCACTAATTAGCATCACAGGTGTCTACAATCTTATAATCAGTCAGTGGGCCTATAGGGCTCCAGGTAGTCACAGTGTTGTTTGGTGACATGGTGTGTACCACACTCAACATGGACCAGAGGAATCACTGATAACTTTCTTGATGCACAACAAGAAAATGACAAAGAAGATCAAAGCTCACATCTTCTTCCATGTCTATGGCTACTACTAAAAAACTAAAAAGAAAGAATGGGAGTCTATTGGCCGATAAAAGTTATTTTCTGATCCTGTTTGATGTGTACCATGGATTTAACATTTGATGTCCGTGAATTTAAAAACACATTTTGATGCCAGGAATCGCTTATTTTCAACAGGCGGCAAAAGTTACATTAGGTTTGGTGTGACAACACCAAGAGGACTCCCAGTTGCTCATCTCACCAAATTTACATAATCAAACCAGACAAGGAGAAGGAGAACAGAAATGGCTGAGTTTAGCGAGATTTGCATCCTTCTTGCAGGATGAAAGGAGCATTAAACAAGAAGAAAACCACTATAAATCTGGCCATGTGGTATGTAGATTCTACTGTGATGTCATATATGCGACTTCTGATTTGTAGTTTTTTAAATTATGAATTTTTACAAGCAATTAAATCTCAAATTATGTGACATACCTAGTCGAAACACACAGTTATTTGTCATTTAAATTGAAGTACAACATATGTGTGATTCAGGGCGTAGGGCAAAGCGGACCAGAAAATAACTTTTATAGCCCGTTCACTTACATTCATTTTTTTTCAGTCAGCAGACCCATGAGCCAACCGGAAGGAGAGGAGACTTATAGCGCATTTACGCTTGGGTCAGCTCAATAGCCATGGTAGGGTAATTGTGTTTACATTTGCAATGTCCGTGCATTGTTCGTGAGGAGCTGACCGTATTTTTTGACTGTGCTCCCCTGCGGTTTGTCTCCTGCTGAGCCAACCATACACAACAACCTTTGGACTAATTGGCCAGCTAAAGTTCACACCTACCTATTAGTGGGAGCATCTGATTGGTGGGTAGAATCAGCCAGCGGCAGCTTACATGCGCGATTCATCATCAATTCCGGAGAAGGCTGTGTTAACAAAACCTGGCGGCGCAGGTAAGGGCTGTCCCTACCCAGCCGAGGACGAACTGACTTAAGTGTAAATGGGCTGTTAGGCTCCCTATAGGGCTATGGGGTAAACCATGGCCTGGCAAGTCATTCTATATGTGTGAATATATAGTCTGATCATAACCCATTGACGGCTCTCAGTCGTTGGACAGGATCTACGGTTGTCATTCAGACTGTCTCCACATGCTATCGGACAACGAACAACGTGACATACTCACTGCTACGGATGTCAGGCAATGGGGCAGTCCGCCATACACCGTAGAAGAAGACACAAACACATCCCATTAATAACTTTATCTGCTCTTGACTCAAAGAAAAGCCCAAGTCTAAATAGTCCAAAGTTGATGCCAAAACCATTTCAAACGAGCCGTCGCCATCTTAGTTTTATTCAGTCACAGTAAAATCCCGCCCACTAAACACTGTGATTGGCCAGCCACCAGTTTCCGGGGCTGCAGAGGTTCCAGTGGAGCGTGGCTAGACCGACATGCAGACGAAATCATTTTGCTTCAGCAACTGATGGTCTAGATTTCTAGTATAGGTAAACCAGTCTAATGGGGTTGTTCTAGCCATTTATCAGGGCTCTTGGGCCAGCTGAGCCACAACAGGCTGAATGTGAAAATAGTCTTCTAGCCATTTTTCCCGAAAATGGCTGCTGATAGAAAATAGACAGAGAAACGACTAGATCAGATCTACGCCACACTTTAAATTAGCATTCATGGACTCACCCATCTTCTCTTGCAACGGGGGAGGCTGTTGTTCATTTAGCATCCAGGAGAGAGCAAAGCACGTCTCTGCTAGTAGAAGCTAACTCGTCCAGGCTTGTGTTATTTGTGGAGATAAAACATCAACGTTGCAGAGCAAATGGAAGCTGTGGAAGAATCGTGTTGCTGTTAGGTCCTCACTGGCCCATGCGCAGAAAAAAAACCTCAAGGAGGAAAACAACAACTCCAGTGAAGATGCACAAGAGAAAAAACTTTTTTCATGAGAATTTCTTTTACCGCTTCTCTGAGATAGGAAATAAATTTTAATAAGCCTGTTAGTTAAGTTTGTCTACTGAACGTTTTGTGATGGATATCAAAGTTGGTATTAAAAACCCAACCTATTGTGTGTATTTAGAGACAGATTTACAGCAGCTCAAGGAGAACACACAACTTACAGAAAAGCCCTAGCCAAGATATAAACCTTGATAATCATGGACGTGTAGTTTACCCACAACTCAGATGCTGCTTGTTCCATCTAAAAGCACAAGCCAAATAAAAATGAACACTTTTAGACACGTTTAGAATTAGATAGCATACATGTAACCGTGATGCCTAGCATAGGTGCACTAAGGTAAAGCATACTCATCAGAGCTGACATCACAGCTCCAGGGTGCCTGTCTTTTCATGCTCATGCATTGCATTTGTGCTAAATGGAAGCTATTTTGTGTTCATCTTGTTCAGGTTTTCTTGTAGTGCATTACACTTCTAAACAAAAAAACATTAGCCAAACATTGCAGTTCTAGTTGTTACATTGGTATACGCGCTGCAGGAAGTTAAATGGCAAATATTGTGCCTCAACTAATTCAGTGCTGTGAAAAACCAAATCTTTGCTGCAGCAGGTCTAAACAAGGTGCTGTTATTTATTTTTTCCCCTGTGCCATACATCATCGTACGTCATATTAACACCACTGTGTGTGTCTGCATGTGAGTGGGATAATTGTTGAAGGGGATCCATATATTAGGTTAGTCTGGTTTGAGTCAGAGAAACAGCAGAACGAGTATTTCAGCCATGAAATCGACACGTTCAGTTGCCGTTCTTTTAATGGAAAGTGGTGCCTGAGTGAGCAGGGCTAATAGACTTTAGATTTGTGAGACTGAATCAAGCCAGTGACTTCACGCCTACCATGACATGTCAGCTGTTCTCCTGAATATGCACGGTATTAACGTTTATGTGTTGATGACATAGCTTCATAAAAATTCAGATCATTTTGATTTTCCAGCCAGAAACTGTGCTGTTAATGATAAAAGCAAGTTATTGTTCTTCATGAATATTTTATTTTACTTGTTTTTATGTGATTGTGACAGCATAAGGCTACATTCATTTACAATAATAATTCAGGTTATATTAATACATCTTTAGTAAAATCCTAATTAAATTACTTTTATATCCTTTGTCGCTAAGCCCCTTGACTGTTGGATGACTCGGCCCTCTCAGGACCCAACTAGCTGGATGACACACTTCTACCTCGGCTCCTCCCTGTGGAGTCAAGGCCATCAGTGTTGCGGCGTGTGAAGAATAATCACAGAAGCAGAGTAGGAAGGAACAGAGTTAAATT
The DNA here is from genome assembly GCA_006937985.1 of Aphyosemion australe. NCBI lineage: Eukaryota > Metazoa > Chordata > Actinopteri > Cyprinodontiformes > Nothobranchiidae > Aphyosemion > Aphyosemion australe. Next base: position 188,221 of record SSNS01000521.1, on the reverse strand, counting down.
TAGCCTGCAGACAGGGACATTAGCGGGAGAAAAACAAGACATTCTCTAAAAAGAAGACATGCTCTCGTTGTTTTTACTCTGCAATGCAGCTAAGCTTCTCCTGGAAAGCCCAGTCTTTTGCATTGCTTCAAATGATTGCACACAAACATGCAGTTACTCTCTGTTTTCTGGCATCAACCCTTTACCATCAGATTTGTTCTGCTTTTATGTCTTTTCCTGATGGTTTCCAGTTAAAACAGGGACAAAAATCTCATTTTTCTGGTGTTTTTTTCCCTCCTAGTCTTTCAGTTGGTTTAATTTTCTTCAGATCACATCTTCCACTTGATGAAGCTCCAGTTTATAAACACATAAAACGTTCTTCTGGCCTCTCCATGTCTCCTCTGCTGCATTCACCCCTCTTCTTTTCACTCGCCCTGCTTGATTGTGTCAGCGCTGCTCCGCCGCTGGTGCAGTGTTGCCTTGCAGAGCTTGTGAGTGCTAGAAATGAGATCTGGCTGTCTAACACAGACAAAGAGCAAAAACCGAGGAGGAGAGGTGTTGGCTAGTGGGGTTGTCAGTTATCATTAATTGTGGATTATATTATGCACGCATACTGAACTGCAGAGGAAGCAAAGATGTTGTTTTTTCTTTTTTTTGCAGAAGCTTTTTTGTTGCGCTCTGACTTTGTTTTGTTGTGCTGATGCTAATTGGTCCTCCCGAGGATCCGTTTGTATATGTTGACAAGATGGATGATCGGGGTTTAGTCTCTGCACTCAGGAGGAGAAAACCAGTGAAAAGAGCATCATGTGCTGTTTTGTTTAGGATTTAGCTTCTTTTATAAACATTATTGTGGACGTTTTTATGTGAATGAACTGCAGTAATCTGTGATGATCTGAGCATTTCCTAGTTTCTGTCTTGATTTTTTTTATCGTCTTATTTGGTTTTGCTGCATCGGTGCTTCTCGCTGAGAGATTCAGGGATGAGTTCCTTCACCGAAGCAGAGAGGCACCAAATATAGAAGACCTCTCAGCATATACTGCCTCGAGAACCAGTTTGTATTGTTCTGCTTTAGGTTTTTCGTGTATTATGTGAATCACATAGGGGCTGAAAACTCTACATTAACTTACTTTAAAACAATTCTAAATTGCTCGTCTTTACTTATGCAGCGAATCAACATCCCACCGAATAATTGGCCAAGTAATTGTGAAGAGGAATGAAACTAATGCATGTTTTTTCAGGCAAATAAAAAGCAGAAAAGTGTGGCGTCCATTTGTACTCTGATACCTCTAAATAAAACCACATTCAATCATAATCACCTAATTAGACGAGTTCACCTGTGTGTAATTTAGCCTCATTATAAATCCACCTGTTCTGTTAAAGCCACAGCACCAGGATGACCAAGGAACTTACCAGACAGGTCAGGGATAAAGTTATACAGTAGACTTAGTTTAATTGACTATAAAGGAACAAATTATTGCCCTCTGGTGTTGACATGCTGAAACTACAATTCTATTTTTGTAAACCACTAACAAGAGAACATTTTAGTGTCCCTGTCTGAATTAAACTGGAAAAACTGTGTTTGTCCTCTTGTGAATGTCAATATATAATATGAAGGACTAAGAAGAAAGATAAAACTTCTTTTATAAAATTATAATAGTTGAAACACTTTTAAAAATTATTTTGCATTAGCAACAGGGTAACTCACTCTAATAGTTTCTGTGTTTATTTAGCTAAAAAACACAAATAAAACTATATTCATGTATCAGTTTTAAACAAAATGGTTATTTGGAGTAAAATAGCTTAAAGCAGGGTTAGGTTATAAAAATATCCCAGGCATTGAACATTTCAAGGAGCCCTGTTCAGTCCATAGTCTAAAAATGTTACAAGTATGCAACAACTGAAAACCTACAAGACATGACCGTCACCTAAACTGACGGACCGTGCGAGTAGAACGCTGGTCAGAGAAGCTTCCGAGAGGCCCATGATCACTCTGGAGGAGCTGCAGAAATCCACAGCTCAGGTGAAAGAATCTGTCCACAAATCTGGTCTATATGGAGGAGTGGCCAAGTTGAAAGCCGTTGTTGACATCCCCACTGTGAAACATGGTGGTGGCAGCATAATGCTGTGGGATACTTTCTTGAGCAGGGACAGGGAAGCTGCAGAGTTGATGGGAAGATGGATGGAGCTAAATACAAGGCAATCCTGGAAGAAAACCTGTTGGAGGCTACAGAGGACTTGAGACTGGGACGCAGATCCCCCTTTCAGCAAGTCAATGACCCTAACAATACAGCAAAAGCTACAAGAGAATGGTTCAGACCAGGGGTGTCTAACTCATTTTCACCTTTTCACATATTGTTATGGTTGCTTTCAAAGGGTCATGACGTTTTGATAAAGAGCAGTCTCTTTATTTGATTATTATTTATTATTATTAAGAAACCCACAAGCAAATCATTCTTTCAAACTCTTCAAGCACAATCAACTTAAATAAGTAATCAGATTAACATTTAGACACAGATGGGAAAAGGCACACATGGCCTGGTCCTCCCCCAGAAAAAATTGAATGAAGTAGATTTTGCTTCAGTTTTTTTTAAGTAAAAATTTGATCGCATGAACAGACGTCCTCACACATACACATGTGTTAATACTGAGTGCAGATCAAACTTGTTAAAGACCAAGTTCACTGAGAAGCCATTTTTACTTGTTATTTGTTAAATAAGATCAGTCACTCTGAGTTTAACATGCAGGCTTAAAGTGAAAATAGTCTTCTACCCCTGTTTCCTGTATTAGCCACCGATAGAAAAACGCTCGCATCAGAAAAGCCTGTCGGATCTACATCACACTGAAAATTAGCATTCATGGACTCACCCATCTTGGCTCACGACGGGGGAAGGCTGTATTCGTTTATCATCTAGGAGAGAGCAGTGCGTGTCTCGGCTAGTAGAAGCTAACCGTTGGCGTTAGCAACTCCACCACATGGCAGAAATCCTTCAGGCTTGTGTTATTTGTGAACAACATCAACGTTGCAAAGCAAAAGGAGTCAGCGGTAGAGTCACGTTGCTGTTAGCCAATCAGAGGCAACATGTCCAAATATCAGGAAATAAGACTCCAAAACCTGCCATCTTCTGCACCCTTCTCCTCTGGCTAACTTTTAGTTCCTGAAACAGGAGCGCCAGAGTTTTTTCCCACTGAGATCGACTCAAAGGGCATTAATTTATACTAGAGACCACTGCCAATGAATTAAAAAATTAGTGAACTTGGTCTTTAATTAATCGCCTCGGCTGCCTATTGAGCGCAAGAAAAAACTCCGAGACACGAGGCAGAGATGGTCGGACACATGGGATAGTGTGCAAGATTCTCTTTTGCACTGTGTGAAAATGTCTGACAGCTGCGTGATGGGTCTCTGAAGAGCAAGATGATCAGTTATGTTGCACATTTTAACATCACAGCTTTCATTTTTCTCTTCTTGAAAATGTTGACTTTTGCTGATATTTCTTGTTGGAAAACCATCACACAGAATCTCAATAAGAATATTTATGTTTGTGGTTGTAAGGTGTCAAAATGGGTCAAAGTTCAGGAATGCTTTTGCAAGATACTGTAAATGGTGGAACATGTCCATGTTATCTGCCCCGTTTGGCATAATGTGCTAGCCATCCCTGGGATGTGTCCTTAAACTGCTTACATAGAAAAATGATAACCAGCATATATTCTTCTAATGAGATGTCCTTGGATAATAAATGGGGGGATGTATGTGTGCTGCACTGTGGGGGATGCTGGCATGGATCGGGGCCAAGCAGAAGAAAAGAGGAAGCAGTTGCTTCCTTTGTGCTATATTTGGTCTGTCAGAAGATAGCAGGTGTGGGAGAGTAACACATTGTTTTGTAAATCCTCACACACACACACACGAATCTCACTATGAATGCACACACCTGCATGCAAGCAGACTGCAGAAGAGCAAAACAGATTAAAGCGCACAAACATAATAAAAAACAGCAGGTGTGTGTTTCTCCTCTCACAGATGTGAGTAATGACTAAATGAAATCCTGTATCACTAATTGTGATGTGACTCTCTCCCGACAGGGGTCGGCTGATTCCTATACCAGTAGACCGTCGGATTCAGACCTGTCAGCCGAGGAGGACCGCGAGGCGTATCGGCGTGAAGCCGAACGCCAAGCACAACAGCAGCTCGACAGAGCTAAGGTACGCTAACGCTCCAGATGTCCTTTCACATAGATGTGTGTGTGTTGTCTTTAGTGTGGGTGTGTTTATCTGGAACACTAAAAAACGTAACTATTTACCTTTTCTGACATTTTTTAATGTTTCTGTGTAAAAGTCATAAATGGTAGACAGCAGCAATCCAGGTCCTTGTTTTAGTCAGTTTTTAGCTTTTAGCAACGCGAACCAAGCTCTGACACTGGTCATACAGGGACCTAACAACCCATAACAAAGGTCCTGGTACCCCATTCTCCTGAAGTACCCCCTGAGGGATGCAGTCGAAAGCCTTCTCCAAATCAACAAAACACATTTAGATTAGTTGGGCGAACTCCCACGCACCCTCCAGGACCGACCCCCCCCCAAGGGTATAGAGCTGGTCCAGTGTTCCACGGCCAGGATGAAAACCACATTGCTCCTCCTGGATCCGAGGTTCGACTATCTGACAGACCCTCCTCTCCAGAACCCCTGAATAGACCTTACCAGGGAGGCTCAGGAGTGTGATCCCCCTGTAGTTGGAACACACCCTGCGGTCCCCCTTTTTAAATAGGGGGACCACCACCCCGGTCTGCCAGTCCAGTGGAACTGCCCCCGATGTCCACGCGATATTGCAGAGCCGCGTCAACCAACACAGCCCCACAACATCCAGAGCCTTAAGGAACTCTGGGCAGATGTCATCCCAAAGTCCCCAGACTCTGCTTTCTCACTAGAAGACATGCCGATGGGATTGAGGAGGTCTTCAAAGTACTCCGCCCACCGATCCACTACGTCCCAAGTCGAGGTCAGCAGCACACCGTCCCCACTTTTAACAGTGTTGGTAGTAAAGTTTCCCCTCCTGAGGCGCCGGATGGTGGACCAGAATATCCTCAAAGCCGTACAAGCCGTACCAAACTCCTCCCACTCACGGGTTTTTGCCTCCATGACCACCAGAGCCTTATTCCGCTTGGACCGCCAATACCAATCAGCTGCCTTTGGAGTCCCACAGGCTAAAAAGACCCAATAGGACTCTTTCTTCAGCTTGACAGCATCCCTAACCGCTGGTGTCCACCAGCGGGTTCAGGGATTACCTCCACGACAAAAAAACGATCATCAAAGGGCTCAGACTATCGGGATGGTCGATACATTGGTCCAATCACCCATCCTTAGTGTTTGTGTATAAATATATTATAGATAAATATTGGTTATAGTCCATAACATAAAAATTATAAAAATATTTTCATGTCACGCATCCCTAATTTTTAGTTTGTGCAATATTCACTATTGTTGTTGATGCTTTTCCAGCTGCCTTAATCTGTCAGAGAAGACCCATCCAACTGGGATTAACAAGCATTAAGTGTGTAAATGTGTCGAGTCCAGATCTGCTCTGTCTGAGAGAGTTTGGATGTTGTCATAAAAGTTTTATTTGCCAAATCATTTGATCCTCCAAATGCAAAACTCATGTTTCCCACTCAGCTTTCTGTACTGAATGCACCATGTGAACAACGCAGTGCTCCTGGTCACAGTTAGATGATTTTAAAAATCATCAATCTTTAGTGTTGGCATGGGTTTTAACATTTAAAACTTCTTAAATAACACAAATTCTCATGTATTGTCACAAAGATCACCTGTCCAGATCTGTCCCACCTATTACCTTTTTGTTGTTTCTACAGTCCAAACCTGTAGCGTTTGCAGTAAAGACAAATGTGAGTTACTGCGGAGCTCTAGATGAAGACTGTCCTGTCCAAGGAGCTGCAGTCAATTTTGATGCCAAAGACTTCCTGCACATCAAAGAAGTGAGCCATTACAGATGATAGACATCCTTTATAAGACAGACAGACGTGACACTGTGCTGTTCTACTGATTTATCAGAAGTACAACAATGACTGGTGGATCGGGCGGTTAGTCAAAGAGGGAGCAGATATCGCCTTCATCCCCAGCCCTTTGCGACTGGAAGCAATGAGACTCAAACAGGAGCAGAAACAGAGGTTTGATAACATATCCTGACGGCTGTGTCGTCACGGTGATGGAGTAATAAATCAACATGTTGCTGCTGTTGCAGGAAAACTGGAGGAAACTCCTCCAGTTTAGGTGACATGGTGACTGGTGGCTGGAGGACCACTCCGCCATCTGCAGGTGAACGTAAGTACTGCAACCCTCCCTCTGGTACCGAGAGAGAAACCTGCTTCAGCTGCTCTTTTCTCTTTTGCACGTAATGATGGTTTTATGTTTGTTTTCACAAGCTAAACAGAAGCAAAAGCAGGTAAGGTGGTGCTTCTTTATGATGGTTTTTGTAGATATTGAAACATATTGAAGAACATCAGATTTAGTGAACTCACTAAACAGTTTTTCAGTTTTTAGGTCTAAAACTTTCCTTTAAGTTGTTTTTTACTTAACTTCAAATTGCAACTTTCCTGAATTACCTGGTGTTCGTGTTGAAAGCAACTGGGAAGCACCCACAAAGAAGTGCACGCTGTGAAACCCAGACCTCGTTATTCATGCTGCTTATCCCATCACTAGGAATTTTCATGATGAATAAATCCAATCTCCATGAAGTTTTACCCCCACTACCTTCATGCCTCATCACTTTCCCTCTGTCCTTCCCTATTTATGGCAGGAACATGTCCCTCCCTATGACGTGGTGCCCTCTATGAGGCCGGTGGTCCTCGTGGGACCATCACTGAAGGGCTATGAGGTCAGTGTCTCCTCATTTCACCTCTAAGGACAACCACAATTCATGAAGGATGCTGTTTTTCTGTGTGCTTATTTAAATGTTTTGATTTTCTTGCTTAGGTGACAGACATGATGCAGAAAGCCCTTTTTGACTTCTTGAAACACAGATTTGAGGGAAGGTCAGTTAAATTAAATGACTGAACGAAGAAAGTGTTAAGTTTTTTAGCAGATGCCTGAAATACTTTGGTCCTTATTTGCTTTGGTTTACAGAATCTCAATCACTCGTGTAACTGCCGATCTGTCCTTAGCCAAGAGGTCTGTCCTGAACAAAAGGCCCATAATGGAGCGGTCCAACACGCGCTCCAGCCTTGGTAGGTGCATGGAAGCACTTTGCTCTAAACCTGAATAAGTCGGAGTGTAAAGCTTGTGGCTCCTCTGTGCAGCGGAGGTTCAGAGTGAGATTGAGAGGATATTTGAGCTCGCCAAAACCCTGCAGCTGGTGGTTCTGGACGCAGACACCATCAACCACCCCGCACAGCTCACCAAAACCTCCCTCGCTCCCATCATCGTCTACGTGAAGGTTTCCTCTCCAAAGGTGTGGCTCGTTCAGGAGCCTCAGACAGAATTATGCACACTATGATCATCTGTGATGCTGTTTTTCTTTTCTTTCAGGTGCTGCAGAGGCTGATCAAGTCCAGGGGAAAGTCTCAGAGCAAACACCTAAATGTGCAGATGATGGCTGCAGACAAACTCTCTCAGTGCCCCACTGTGAGTAGGCATCACTAATCAGTATGTTTGGTTCTAACTCCTGCAGTCTGGTGATGTTTAAGGGCAGGATTGTGTCTCTACTTTTCTGTTTGCTGCACTCTAAAGTAGGGGTAGATGGTAGACTGATATATCGGGCCGATATTTGTCCTTAGTAAAGCCGATTATAAAGTCAGGCACATTCTTGGGCAGCCCGGTGCTGTTGCAGAATTTAATTTAAATGCATTTTTACGTTCACTAATGACATCTGCATAATAAATACTCTACATTAACTTTATTTAGGTGTCTGGCTTTAACACTGAGAAGTGCACAAAGTTAAGATTTAACAGTTAAATTCAGAGTTCAAAAACTGATCCAGCTTCAGAAATTTTGTGCATCATCTGATGTTATTATGATGCTATTTTAGCATGAAAATAAGGTGGAAAATGTCTAGATATTGGCCATAAAAATCAGCAGTACATATCGGCCATCGGCTTACCGTGTCTCCTAGATATGGGCATCGGTATTCTGCAATAGAAAAACCAATATCTGTCGACCTCTACTCTAAGGTGCTCTCAAAGCTATCAGCTCTGATGACCGTAAGCACAGAGCTAAGCTGTTTACTTTGGTAAATGTTACTTATAAGATGAATCCTGCAGTCGGATAATCTGTAGATGATTTTGTTATTTTATAAAAAGTGAGAAAATAGGGACATTCTTTTCATTTTCTCTTGAAAAACTGACCAAATTCTGTGTTTAACATCCCCACTGTGGTAAGAACGTGGCTCTAGAGCACCTTGTGATGTCGTTCTTGTTTCCTTGCAGGACATGTTTGATGTCATTCTAGATGAGAACCAGCTGGAAGATGCTTGTGAGCATTTGGCTGAATATATGGAGGTGTACTGGCGTGCCACGCACCTCCCAGGAAACACTCCCCTGAATCCCTTACTGGAGCAGAGCCTGATGACCCCTCCCTCTGTCATCTCCAGCCTACAGGTACGTCTGCCACCGCCGGTCTGGCTGTCAGGAGAGCATGAGCACACAGGATGCTTTTGGTTAAAGTCTGTGTAGTCAGAATGGTCTGTTGTTGCTGTCCCATCTCAGATTTGTGTCCAGCTGTCCTGTCTGTCCTCTCACTCATCCATGCTTAACATTTTTGCAGTTTTCTGAAACACAGGAATTAATTGAATGATCGATTACAAAGTGGGGTGAGTAGTAGGGTTTATATTTGCACCCCCTCCTCGTTCTCTTTTACTTTTACACCTGAACACCGCGGCTGAGACAGTGAATGAACCTTTTAATTCACTCGGATCTCACCATAGTTGAATTAGTTTTTTTTTCTTGCATTGTGCCTTTATTTTCCTTTTCTTTTTAACTTTAAACGTGTTGATTTTGAGGTGAATCCCAGTTCAAAAAGCTTTCTGGGAGAAAACTCACAAAGCCACGCCTTCAGTTTTTATGTGTGTGAAGTAAAAAAGCTCCCATAGTTTCATTTGTGTTGTGTTGTTCATGCATGCTCGGTGAATGCTGTCCTGCCCACTTTGGAACATTAACATTTCTTATTTAAAGGCATCATACATGACGTCATGTTTTACACGCATCAGACGGCTCTGAAGAAACTTGATCATCGCTACGCTGCTGCATGAATTTTTCTCACCAACTTTTTCTCAAAGTTTGGGTCAGGGACCCCCCTTGGGTCGGTAAACACCAAGTAGAGGGTTTTGAGATTATCTGCTCATTTATTTTCCAAACCCCTATTTTCCAGTCCATCAAAGAGACAAATGGAAACAAACACATATGGACACATAGTCCCATTAGTCATCATCACACACTGGTGAAATTACATCTTCACTTTTGACCCATCCCCGCTGTGCTCAGGAACAATTTGGTGGTTTAACCCCCCAATCCAACTCATTAATGCCGAGTGTCAAGCAGGGAGGCATTGGGTCCCATTTTTAAAGTCTTTGGTATGACCCGACCGTGGATTTGAACCCACGATCTCCCAGGACGCTCATACCACTAGCCACTGAGAAGGTTAGTGTTGCATGTTTTTGGGCTGGAAGCAAAAACACATGCATGCATGAGGAGAACATGCAAACTCCACGCAGAAATGTCACAGGCGGGATTCAACCTTCAACCAGCCAAGATCTACATAAACTCAAAATAACTTAAAGAATTATCAGAGACATACTTAGACCTTAATGCTACTTAAAGATTAAAACTACAGGTATAAAGAGATCAAAGTAATAACTTTATTGAGGAGGCTCTGTAGCTAATTAAATGTTTGTATACGCTAAAGCAGAAATCCGGAGTTTTCCTCTTTCTGCTCAGCATTAGCCAATAGCGTTAGACATCTGCTTATGCTCAGATGTCAATCACAGAGCGTGCACATGTTTGCAGACGTTTATATGATTGAACATGAGAATATTGATTATAAAACAATGTGTTTTAGTTCTGGTGGTCGGCAAGTGGTGCAGCGTCACGAACAAGAGGCGTCATCCTTTACATGATGGCATTAGGAGGGAAAAACTGACCCATAACTGTAATATTTACTACTCCATAGTAGGGGTAGAGCGATATATCGGGCCAATATTTATCATTTTTTATATATCGGCATCGGCCAAAATGCCTCTTTAGTAAAGCCGATTTAAAGTCAGGCACATCCCTGTGCAGCCTGGTGCTGCTGCAGAATTTAATTTAAATGAATATTTATGTTCCTGAATAACATCTGCATAATAAATACTCTAAAACTTATTTTCAGCTAAATGTCTTTATATTTACCAGTTTTGAACATTTAATACTTGGTCAGTTCATTGATTTGTTTGATTAACTTTATTTAGATGTCTGACTTTAACACTGAGCAGTGCACAACATTAAGACGTAACATTTGGTTAAATTCAATGTTCAAAAACTGATTCAGCTTCAGAAATTTTGTGCATCAACATCAACTGATGTTATTAGTGACATTTTAGCATGCAAATAAAGTGGAAAACATCTAGATATATGCCATGAAAAATGGCCCAAAAAATCGGCAGTACATACCAGCCATTGGCTGATCATGTCTCCTGCACATCGGCATCCGTATCAGCAATAGAAAACCTAATATCAGTCGACCTCTACTCCATAGTTCCTCATCTGAACTGTGTTTCCTTCACAAAGATAAAGTTAAACCAGTTTCCACAGATGGCTTTAGTAGTTTAAGGGGGTCATTCCGATATTTGGAAGTGTGTTTCTGTGGAACAATTCTGATCATGTTGTGGAGCACAGAGTGACTCTGCTGTAGTGTAAAAACAAATGCAAGTAATAAAACTCCTAAAGCGTGTTACATTCCACCTAGTCTGCGTTTAGATCATTCCCGGTTGTTTACAC
>SSNS01000521.1:163253-173470 GCA_006937985.1 Aphyosemion australe | reverse complement strand
AAAAAAAAAAAAGAAATCAAGCAAAGATGGTCTCCTCGCGTCTCTTCTTGGTCAGGATAGTTCCAGGTTTGTGCTGCGCGTCGGGGTGGTTGGTGAGCTCCGGAGGACAGGTGGACACCGGGCTCTCGAGAATCGCCTGCTTCAAGTCGTAAAAGACAGCAGAGTCCTCCTTGGTGAGGAAAGTCATAGCCACACCGCTCTTACCAGCACGACCAGTACGACCAATACGATGGATGTAATCTGTAGGAAGAGTCACATACTCAGATTATTATCCGTGTTTGGAAAACTACTAAGTTCCTGTTGAAAAGATAAGTGACAAAAAACAAACAATGACCTTCAATGTTCTTCGCCATGTCGTAGTTGAGGACCATGGAGACGTCCTGGATGTCAATACCTCGACCAGCAACATCTGTGGCCACCAGGATATCTTTGGCTCCTGCCTTGAGATTGGAGAGGGCAAACTCTCTCTGCTCCTGGCCTTTGCCACCGTGCAGCGTGCACGCATTGTACTGAGGAGAAAGAGACAGCGAGGCTAAACAGTACATACTGCATACAACACCACAGAACAAAATCAAAAGCAGTACGTTCCTCTGACATGATGGACATAAGACACTTTGTGACTGAAAGTCACAAAATTGTTGCCGTTAAAAATGAAAACAACCTTTAAAGCTCTGCATTTTTCTAAATGTGTGTAAAACCTATTTAATAAGGTGAGATCCAGTTACACAGCATCCTGATCCTTACCCCCATCTTCTCCAGAGATTTAGCCAGCACATCGCAGCCCTTCTTCTGGTTGACGAAGATGATGATAGGAGGCTCGAAGCCATGCGACAAAACTTCCAGCAGCTTCTTCCTGCGCGACACAAAAACAAAACTCCCTCAGCACACCGACACGGTGACATGTTTGGTATGTTTTCCTGCCTCCGGCTCACCTCTTCTCTCCCTCCGACATCAGCAGGACCTTCTGTTCGACCCTCTCGTGAGGTTTGCCTGCGGATCCGATGTACACCACAGCAGGACGTCTCAGGTAGCTCCGAGCCAGTCGCTCCACAGCTGGAGGCATCGTAGCGGTGAACATGACCGTCTGAAAGGTTGGATAAATCGCTCAGTTTGCGATGCTGTTCACCAGAGAACACCTGGTATCTACAGGGAGGTTCATTCAAACGAATACCTGTCTGTATTTGTGTTTCCCAGACTCAAAGTTCATCATCATTTTCTCAGGGTCCTCCGCTTCATCCGTGTCTGGTTTCTGATTGGTCACTGGGATGTACTCCAGGATCTTCTGGACGTCAGGCTCGAAGCCCATGTCAATCATACGGTCGGCCTCGTCCAGGACTACGTAGGTGCAGCGGCCCAGGACCAAGTACCGGTTCTCCAGCACATCGATCAGACGACCAGGAGTGGCGATTACAATCTGTAAGTAGGAAAAAAAACAGCCGCTGATGTGGGTTTTTTAGATTCTTGACACAAAAAACGCAAAAGTACATCAACAGCAATACTCAAACAGTGTCAAATACTGAATGTTTGCTCTAGAAGTGCTCTACTAGAGCTTTAAAGAATATGTTCACACAACTNAACAAACACATATGGACACATAGTCCCATTAGTCATCATCACACACTGGTGAAATTACATCTTCACTTTTGACCCATCCCCGCTGTGCTCAGGAACAATTTGGTGGTTTAACCCCCCAATCCAACTCATTAATGCCGAGTGTCAAGCAGGGAGGCATTGGGTCCCATTTTTAAAGTCTTTGGTATGACCCGACCGTGGATTTGAACCCACGATCTCCCAGGACGCTCATACCACTAGCCACTGAGAAGGTTAGTGTTGCATGTTTTTGGGCTGGAAGCAAAAACACATGCATGCATGAGGAGAACATGCAAACTCCACGCAGAAATGTCACAGGCGGGATTCAACCTTCAACCAGCCAAGATCTACATAAACTCAAAATAACTTAAAGAATTATCAGAGACATACTTAGACCTTAATGCTACTTAAAGATTAAAACTACAGGTATAAAGAGATCAAAGTAATAACTTTATTGAGGAGGCTCTGTAGCTAATTAAATGTTTGTATACGCTAAAGCAGAAATCCGGAGTTTTCCTCTTTCTGCTCAGCATTAGCCAATAGCGTTAGACATCTGCTTATGCTCAGATGTCAATCACAGAGCGTGCACATGTTTGCAGAAGATTATATGATTGAACATGAGAATATTGATTATAAAACAATGTGTTTTAGTTCTGGTGGTCGGCAAGTGGTGCAGCGTCACGAACAAGAGGCGTTATCCTTTACATGATGGAATTAGAAGAGAAAAACTGACCCATAGCTGTAATATTTACTACTCCATAGGGGTAGAGCGATATATCGGGCCAATATTTATAATTTTTTATATATCAGCATCGGCCAAAATACTTATTTAGTAAAGCCGATTTAAAGTCAGGCACATCCCTGTGCAGCCTGGTGCTGCTGCAGAATTTAATTTAAATGAATATTTACGTTCCTGAATAACATCTGCATAATAAATACTCTAAAACTTATTTTCAGCTAAAATGTCTTTATATTTACCAGTTTTGAACATTTAATACTTGGTCAGTTCATTGATTTGTGTGATTAACTTTATTTAGATGTCTGACTTTAACACTGAGCAGTGCACAACATTGAGACGTAACATTTGGTTAAATTCAATGTTCAAAAACTGATTCAGCTTCAGAAATTTTGTGCATCAACATCAACTGATGTTATTAGTGACATTTTAGCATGCAAATAAAGTGGAAAACATCTAGATATATGCCATGAAAAATGGCCCAAAAAATCGGCAGTACATATCAGCCATTGGCTGATCATGTCTCCTGCACATCGGCATCCGTATCAGCAATAGAAAACCTAATATCAGTCGACCTCTACTCCATAGTTCCTCATCTGAACTGTGTTTCCTTCACAAAGATAAAGTTAAACCAGTTTCCACAGATGGCTTTAGTAGTTTAAGGGGGTCATTCAGATATTTGGAAGTGTGTTTCTGTGGAACAGTTCTGATCATGTTGTGGAGCACAGAGTGACTCTGCTGTAGTGTAAAAACAAATGCTGTCAAATCAAACTAAAACACAAGTAATAAAACTCCTAAAGCGTGTTACATTCCACCTAGTCTTCGTTTAGACCATTCCCGGTTGTTTACACACGACTGATCCCTGACGTCAGATCCTGGTTCTGTTCTGCCTGAGTGTTCGTCTTCATTTCATCATGAGGAGATGAACAGCTGTCTGTTTTAATCCTGTGATCAGGTTGAAGAGTTATCCGTTGATGTAGTTGTTCCTTCTGATTGAGTCAAAATAAACATGGAGTCAATCGGCCACAACATTATGACCACTACCTGATGACATCAAAGCGATTATTTAAACACAGTTGCTGCTTTATTAAGACTAGAGGAACAACTGCAGCCAAAAGTAACGTTTTCAACCCGCTCTAGGGCATGAGTGTTGCTTTAAAGGGTAATTCTGCTTTAGTTTGACCTGTTACTGTGACTGTTGTGGCTCTGAGTCATCCTAATGCTGCACTCTTCACATATGGAAAAAAGACTTCACCGTTTTTATTTCTAAATGCATAATTAAAAATGTGTTTTTAGTTGAGATTATGAACCTAACGAGCAGACCTGATCAAAGACATCTGTGTTTTAGTCCGTACAGTGAAGGTGTAGAGTGCAGTTTAAGCCTGACTCTTAAAGCTGGCATCGTCACAATATTTGGTAATATTATAAAACTGTAATGTTTTACTGAAATGGTTTTTAAGACTACTTTATCGTTGTGTTTGCTTTAGAGTTTTCCATTTACCTTCGTTTTTATTTTGTTCCCTAATAAATCCTCCAGAACAAGAACCAGGCGCAGCCCCGAGAGGCGGTGGGCTTGGAGGGTGATGAAGAGGAGGAGGCCGGCCAGGAGGCCCACTCCCCCCTGGAGCAGGACAGTCTCATGCCATCTGACGAGGCCAGCGACTCCCTGTCCCGCGGCCACAGGGGGAGCCCATGCCACACGGGGGTGGAAGAGGATGAAGATGTGGAGGAGGAGGAAGAAGAGGATGAGTATGCCTCCCCCTGTCATGCACGCACATACAGGGACATGTACCCCTCTCACCGTGGGCATCCAGGAAGTGCCCACAGTGCCAACGGGCACGAGTCACAGGACAGGCTGCTCCAGCGTGAAGCTCAACAAGGTCACAACCAGAGGATCAACCGGCAGCGCAGCCGCCCCTGGCCCCGAGACAACTACTGAAACAAGGTCCCACTTCCAGCCTCCAGGTCACCATCAAGCCCCGCGCCGCCCCCCCCCCCCGACTGTCGCACGGTCCCAAACACTTTCCCAAAATCGGCTCTTGTTTACACGTGGCTCAGAAACAGATAATCCAGTTAGCATTCCTCTAACCTTCAAATGAAATCCAACAGGGCTACTCACCTCTGCACCAGAAAGGTTCCAGGCTGCTGCTCGGCCTAAGGGTCTCTACTGTAGGATGTCTCATACTCTGGCCTTAAAATCACCAAGACTTTTCATCATCTTTACTATTGCATGTATAATTATTTTAAGACTATTTGCACAATACGGCTGAACAGGAAGTGAATGATCTTTATGGATAAACTAACGTAGGAATGTCCTGTGTTAAATCCATTTATGGGTAATTGTAATGCATTTGATTATGATGTGTATATATACTGAATGAGCACTTGGTTTTGTTTTGTTGCTACTTTATCCGTTGGATTTTGTTGGTACGGACAAATGTTTGTTGCATCCTTGTTTTCACTGACTGACGTAAGAGAGGCAGCCTCTGAACGGTCACAGGCTGCAGTAGGTCCACTCGTTGTTGCACAATCACTCTCCGACACCTCGAAAACTAAAAAAAAAAACGGGCACACAGAATGTAAATACAACTAAGAAATGGAATGTTTGAAAATATTGCAAGGAACGGATTTGCCAAAACGCTTGTTTACATCCCATCATTCCCACATTACCAAGCACACGCTGCACAGCTGCAGCTCCGAGTCAAAGCTTCACAGAATGTAAAGCTCGCATGCCTTTTGCACCTCCAGCACCACCTGGTTTCTACCCCGTTAATCCGATTGTAGCACGTTACTGATTGTAGCATTCACGATTTCCAATATTTTCAGCTTTTTTACAAAATTTCGTTTCCACACAAAGATGAATCCTCAGGTGTAAGTCCTACTACACCGCCATCGAGCTCAGCTCCACATTCCGTCAGGCTCCTGAAGGACTCGTAGCATCCGTCGACATCCTGTCCATCTCTAGTCCGTGAGCCGAGTTTGATGCTGTTGAGCAGCGACCCGTCTCTGTCCCTCCACAGGGACAGTGTTTTACTGCTTCCACGTGTCGCATATATTTATCTAGTGTTCTGTATATTTAAAAGGAAAAGTTTAAAAAAAAAAGCATGACTTAAAAAAAGAAAAAAATCTATGCAAGTGTTGCATGAAATCTGATTGTTTCTTTTTCCAGTTAAGTATTTTAGTAAAATGCATTTGGTTCTGACTCTCCTCGTTGTCTTGTAGTGATAGTCTTGTCTTTGGGGCTACTCACAACACGATTACTGAACATTTATTTCTCTCCCAAGCCCTGAGCGCTGAGGATGACCCTAAAAGTATTCCCAAGGTGGATTTTATTTTTAAACTGACTAAAGGGAGTGAGTTCTCACAGGCCTGCCTGCCTGTCTCAGTTCCAACAATTAGCTACTCTCATAACATTTTGCCAGTTTGTTTATCAAAGTGGACCAATTTAGCAACTGGTAAAGCAGTTAAGGATTTTCAATTTATGAAGCACAATTTCTACAAGGGTAATAATTTAATTTTCTGTCTTATTCTGTATGCAATATGAAGCCTAACATTAAAAAAACCTAAATAGACTAACGCCTTAGACCATCTGGACTTCCTCTTTACGTGAGTAGAAAAAATTGCACTATTTTATTTTCTTTGGGGTGGGGGGTGGTTGCTTTGTAATGCAATAACTGCACTAAATATAACCATTTATCCACCAGATCTACCACAGCGTGCTAGCGTGGCCGACACGCCTCTTCCCTGTATTTATCAAAAAGACAGAAAATGAGTAGAACAGTGAGACGTTTCCTGCCTGATGCTGTAAAGAATGCTTTCTATTTCAAAACCGATTTACAATGCTAAGTGAAATATGACTTCAACGAAATAAACAAGAAATTTTATGTACTTTTAAAGGTTTGGGTTGTCTGTTTCATGGTGCACCATTTAGCCACTGCCTCTGAACGGTGGACTATAATGTTTTTGCCTGTCTCATGGACTGGACAAGTTTTAATGAAACTCAGGCCCAACGTCAATACTCGCACTTCCACCCTTGCATCCTTCAGTTGCACGTTCCAGTCCAAGGGAGCAGCTGCATAGGTGACCATGCCCCTTTTGCACCCTTAATTTACACTTTGCCCAAGTTTGCATTGATGTGGACTTGACCGAAGTGTATTACCCACAATCCATTGCTGCAAGGAAATTTTGAGAAGCAAAAGGCTCAAGTGCCTTTTCTGAAAATATGTATTTTCAAACAAAAGAAGTTCATTTTAAGATGATTAATGATATTTATTCATACTCTGAATGTTTTAGACTAAGATTTAATGTGAACAGCAATTAATGTAACCTTTGTCAAGAAATTGTTTGAAAGTTAATAAAAAGTAGCACAAACAGCGACCGCCATGCATTGCAGTCGATGATGCAATGCTCACTGTCCCAATTCGACAATTATTTGCACACTTGTGTACTGCACACTTCCTTCAAGTGCACTTTGCTGAAGACCGTAGGGTGCAGTTCGAGTATTGGGATTGGGCCTCAGAAACGTCTTCAGCAAACACAACAAGGTCGTGTCATATGAATGTTTATATTTAAAACCGGTTACAGCATTTAACCAAGGGGAAAACCTGACATCACATCATTTTCAGGTCTCACATCACAACACAGCAGCTACTTATTTGATATTTATACACAGTTCTGCTCACTGATCCAACTTCACCCTCTGCAAATGTGTTTTTCTAACCACAGGTGGGACATAAATACACAAAACCAGGTGAAATAGTACCAAAGAGCACATTATGTAATTGGAAAATAAACACAGGAACGTTTTTGTCTTGTGTTCGATGAACAAAGTAAAACAAAAAAAAAAAAAAAGAAATCAAGCAAAGATGGTCTCCTCGCGTCTCTTCTTGGTCAGGATAGTTCCAGGTTTGTGCTGCGCGTCGGGGTGGTTGGTGAGCTCCGGAGGACAGGTGGACACCGGGCTCTCGAGGATCGCCTGCTTCAAGTCGTAAAAGACAGCAGAGTCCTCCTTGGTGAGGAAAGTCATGGCCACACCGCTCTTACCAGCACGACCAGTACGACCAATACGATGGATGTAATCTGTAGGAAGAGTCACATACTCAGATTATTATCCGTGTTTGGAAAACTACTAAGTTCCTGTTGAAAAGATAAGTGACAAAAAACAAACAATGACCTTCAATGTTCTTCGCCATGTCGTAGTTGAGGACCATGGAGACGTCCTGGATGTCAATACCTCGACCAGCAACATCTGTGGCCACCAGGATATCTTTGGCTCCTGCCTTGAGATTGGAGAGGGCAAACTCTCTCTGCTCCTGGCCTTTGCCACCGTGCAGCGTGCACGCATTGTACTGAGGAGAAAGAGACAGCGAGGCTAAACAGTACATACTGCATACAACACCACAGAACAAAATCAAAAGCAGTACGTTCCTCTGACATGATGGACATAAGACNCAGAGCAAACACCTAAATGTGCAGATGATGGCTGCAGACAAACTCTCTCAGTGCCCCACTGTGAGTAGGCATCACTAATCAGTATGTTTGGTTCTAACTCCTGCAGTCTGGTGATGTTTAAGGGCAGGATTGTGTCTCTACTTTTCTGTTTGCTGCACTCTAAAGTAGGGGTAGATGGTAGACTGATATATCGGGCCGATATTTGTCCTTAGTAAAGCCGATTATAAAGTCAGGCACATTCTTGGGCAGCCCGGTGCTGTTGCAGAATTTAATTTAAATGCATTTTTACGTTCACTAATGACATCTGCATAATAAATACTCTACATTAACTTTATTTAGGTGTCTGACTTTAACACTGAGAAGTGCACAAAGTTAAGATTTAACAGTTAGTTAAATTCAGAGTTCAAAAACTGATCCAGCTTCAGAAATTTTGTGCATCATCTGATGTTATTATGATGCTATTTTAGCATGAAAATAAGGTGGAAAATGTCTAGATATTGGCCATAAAAATCAGCAGTACATATCGGCCATCGGCTTACCGTGTCTCCTAGATATGGGCATCGGTATTCTGCAATAGAAAAACCAATATCTGTCGACCTCTACTCTAAGGTGCTCTCAAAGCTATCAGCTCTGATGACCGTAAGCACAGAGCTAAGCTGTTTACTTTGGTAAATGTTACTTATAAGATGAATCCTGCAGTCGGATAATCTGTAGATGATTTTGTTATTTTATAAAAAGTGAGAAAATAGGGACATTCTTTTCATTTTCTCTTGAAAAACTGACCAAATTCTGTGTTTAACATCCCCACTGTGGTAAGAACGTGGCTCTAGAGCACCTTGTGATGTCGTTCTTGTTTCCTTGCAGGACATGTTTGATGTCATTCTAGATGAGAACCAGCTGGAAGATGCTTGTGAGCATTTGGCTGAATATATGGAGGTGTACTGGCGTGCCACGCACCTCCCAGGAAACACTCCCCTGAATCCCTTACTGGAGCAGAGCCTGATGACCCCTCCCTCTGTCATCTCCAGCCTACAGGTACGTCTGCCACCGCCGGTCTGGCTGTCAGGAGAGCATGAGCACACAGGATGCTTTTGGTTAAAGTCTGTGTAGTCAGAATGGTCTGTTGTTGCTGTCCCATCTCAGATTTGTGTCCAGCTGTCCTGTCTGTCCTCTCACTCATCCATGCTTAACATTTTTGCAGTTTTCTGAAACACAGGAATTAATTGAATGATCGATTACAAAGTGGGGTGAGTAGTAGGGTTTATATTTGCACCCCCTCCTCGTTCTCTTTTACTTTTACACCTGAACACCGCGGCTGAGACAGTGAATGAACCTTTTAATTCACTCGGATCTCACCATAGTTGAATTAGTTTTTTTTTCTTGCATTGTGCCTTTATTTTCCTTTTCTTTTTAACTTTAAACGTGTTGATTTTGAGGTGAATCCCAGTTCAAAAAGCTTTCTGGGAGAAAACTCACAAAGCCACGCCTTCAGTTTTTATGTGTGTGAAGTAAAAAAGCTCCCATAGTTTCATTTGTGTTGTGTTGTTCATGCATGCTCGGTGAATGCTGTCCTGCCCACTTTGGAACATTAACATTTCTTATTTAAAGGCATCATACATGACGTCATGTTTTACACGCATCAGACGGCTCTGAAGAAACTTGATCATCGCTACGCTGCTGCATGAATTTTTCTCACCAACTTTTTCTCAAAGTTTGGGTCAGGGACCCCCCTTGGGTCGGTAAACACCAAGTAGAGGGTTTTGAGATTATCTGCTCATTTATTTTCCAAACCCCTATTTTCCAGTCCATCAAAGAGACAAATGGAAACAAACACATATGGACACATAGTCCCATTAGTCATCATCACACACTGGTGAAATTACATCTTCACTTTTGACCCATCCCCGCTGTGCTCAGGAACAATTTGGTGGTTTAACCCCCCAATCCAACTCATTAATGCCGAGTGTCAAGCAGGGAGGCATTGGGTCCCATTTTTAAAGTCTTTGGTATGACCCGACCGTGGATTTGAACCCACGATCTCCCAGGACGCTCATACCACTAGCCACTGAGAAGGTTAGTGTTGCATGTTTTTGGGCTGGAAGCAAAAACACATGCATGCATGAGGAGAACATGCAAACTCCACGCAGAAATGTCACAGGCGGGATTCAACCTTCAACCAGCCAAGATCTACATAAACTCAAAATAACTTAAAGAATTATCAGAGACATACTTAGACCTTAATGCTACTTAAAGATTAAAACTACAGGTATAAAGAGATCAAAGTAATAACTTTATTGAGGAGGCTCTGTAGCTAATTAAATGTTTGTATACGCTAAAGCAGAAATCCGGAGTTTTCCTCTTTCTGCTCAGCATTAGCCAATAGCGTTAGACATCTGCTTATGCTCAGATGTCAATCACAGAGCGTGCACATGTTTGCAGA